>JANHAO010007873.1:0-19768 GCA_026873985.1 Saraca asoca | reverse complement strand
AAGAATCTAAATTGAACTCAAAAGACTCCTAGGAAAGCAAGAAAACTCGAGCTCTAATAATCCTAATTGAGAGAAACTAATGTATCCTAATTGTATCTTCAGGTTGCTTGGAGGACATCCTTATATAGCAATTTTCAGGCTCCGAAAATGACTGTGTTCCAGGACACAGGTAGCCTATATTTCAGGCTGGAAGGCTTCTAGAAGGCGCTGGCTAATGCACAAAACATGGTCGTGCTTCAGGACATGGCTAGACCATGTTCTGTGTTGGCTTCATGGTTTCTTCCAACTTCTTTGCACAATCAACTTGGTCTTTTCACATCTTCTTCCTCAACTTCTTCTTGATCCAAATATGCTTCAAAACTCAGCCTTCATTCTCCTTTTAAAGCCTCTTTTGCTCACCTGCAACGAAAAATAAAAGACACAGTAGTACCAAGAACAAACTAACAAAACTAGGATAAAAGTAAGGCAAAAATCACAAATTAACAGCTAATTAAGAGGTGTAGCATAACATAACAATTACGGATTATGCAACTAGTGTAGCATTCAATCACAAGAAAGATTAACTAATTAGCTACTTTAGAAAATCAAGCATACAATCATATGAATTTAAAACAAAGAAATATAGATATTTAGAATAAGAATAGATTGTAATTCAAATCATATGTCTCACAATCAAACAAAATTGAGGTTTGAAACTCTCTTGACCCGAAAAGAAAGAAATTAGCTCCTCATGATAAGAAAAACACAGAAAAAGAAGAATAAGAAGAAGTTCTACCTTTTTGCCACCCTAGGACCTCCCATATATAATAAAAAAAAAGGCTGGAGAAATTTGAAATTCAAAGATCAACAAATCCCCTAATTATCTCCAACAAGCCCCCAAATTATCTCCAAGATATAAGGAGATTTCATTATCTAAATTAATTGCCTATTTTGAACTAGATATATATCTCTTTAGAAATTTACCTTTTCATAAAAGATATAGCACTAGATGTTAGCTTTCGAATGCATCAGACCTTGCTCAAAACAAAGGCCCACAACTCAAGTTATGGGCTAAAAATAGACATTGCCTTGACCAGTCCCCCCAGACATAGGATTTCAAATTCCCTATTTAATTTCTCATTCAAAACGGCCTTATTTTAATATGGGCCCTTCATGAAAGTTGTTCCCCTAGATGTGTAGATGAATTTGGGCATCTGAATTGCTTGATTTCAACAATAGAGGCCTCAGAAACGTTAATTTAAAGTATCAAGGTTGAACAGAAATCCTACTCCTATCAGGATTAAGATAGATTTTTGAGATCACATTCGGAGGTCTAAATGAATGTGGATTTTGGCCTGTAATACCATTCTAGAAAGTTTGAGATTTCTTCTACAATTTTTTTGAATGATTCATTCATGTTTTGAACTTCTAACCTAATGAAAAACTTGAAATAAGCAACAAAGGTTAGAAACATAAAATGCTGGAATTTTCTAATTTTTAAGTTCAATTATTCCTAATTCCTAATTCCTAATTCCTAATTCATCATCCTAAACACAAATATCAACATTAATAATCATAATAAGACATAAATTATAACAAATATACTAATTAAAAAGAGAACAAAAAAGCAAAATAATGTATTTATTAAGCTCATCCAATAACTCACTATGGTGGGAATTGGAAATTTATCAGGCACTGTTACCTTATTCAAAGCCCTGTAGTCTACACACATTCTCCATGTTTCATCCTTCTTTTTCCTTAAGATAACTAGGCTAAAAATAAGGACTAATGTCGTGCCTAATAATTCCAGCTTATGGTATCTCTTCACTTGCCTTTTTTATTTCATCTTTGTGATGATAAGCATATTTGTAAGGTCGAACACTCACTGGTCTAGCTCCTTGTTTCAACACAATGGCATGGTCTTTCATTCTTTTGGGAAAGAGCCCCTATGGTACTTGAAACACTTCCTTATATAGCTATAAAAGGAGCTCTAATTCATCTCTTTGACTCTATTCCAACTCTAACTTATTCAATGAATGGTTTGTCTAGTCTGTTTCATCATCTTATAGCAACTCCTACAAGGTAGCTGCTTGTGTGACATCATTTATTTGATATCCTTTTAGTTTTACTGTATGTCCTCCTTCCTTAAAGCTCATTGTCTTCTTTCTCTAATTAGTTGTTACTTCCCCGAAGGTTTCCAACCAGTCCACTCCTAGAATCATATCAATTCTCCCTAAATCCAGGATATATGCATCCACATGAAAGAGGTTCTTTCCTACTACAATCATAAGTCCCTCACATTTTCCTTGAAAAGCCCTGCTGCTTCCATCACCTAGAGTGACTGTGAACTTTCTGGTTCCCTTAATTGGTAGGCTTAGGGTGGATACCAATTCTCCTATTATGCAATTATGGCTTACCCCCACTATTAATAAGGAAAGGAATTGGCAAACCTACCAAAACCCCATCCACTTTCATCGTCTTTGAGTAACTCATGGCTTGGGCCCTAAGTTCCTTCATCTCTACTGTATGGCACACCATCTCTCATTCCTCCATTTCCTCCTTACTTTCCTTAGTTGGTTATGTGTGAATTGATAACTCTTTCTCACCTTCCCACACTAATAGCTTCAACTCCTTCTCGGGCACATATGCAAAGGACTATAATGTTGTCCATATTTAAAGCACAATCTCTTAGCTCTCCCATCCATTAACTCTTGATAGGATAGATTTTGGGTACCCTTGTTTTGCCTCTCCCCAAACTTCTTCTTAGTCTTCCCCTGTGAGTTTGATAGCTATGCAAATTTTGTTAACTGAAATCCTACTCCTCTTCTGCCATTAAAAACCTGATTCCCCTGGGTATATCCCATTTGAAAACTACTCTACTTCTTTCCATTTAATGGAGCTTTGAGGACTCCAACATGTACTGACTTCCTTTTTACATTTCTGATCATTAAAATCGCCTTTTATCGGGAGGGTAGTTCAAGTGTCTAGACCTCTAACCTCATTACCTCCTTCAGGCCTCCCATAAACAACCCCATGTACTGATCCTCGGTCATCAGTGGTGCTTATGAGGCCAGCATCTCAAATTCCTTTACAAACTTATCCACTAAACCTTCTTGTTTGAGCATCTTAAGATGGAAAAAAATATTCCCACATTATTGAGAGCCATACCGGTCAAAGAAAGCCCATTTAAATATTTCCCAATTAAGCTTGGGATCTTCCTCCTTCAGCATCCTAAATTAGTGCCATGGTTTTCCCTCTATGAAGACTTAGGCCATTTGAATTTGTAGCTTTGGAGGAGTTCTCTAGACAACAAAATAGGCCTCATCTTAGGAGACCCAATTGAAAGGGTCCTCCCCCTCAAAATTAGCATTTTGATCCTCTGAATTGCTAATCGTAAATCCTCTAAATGAGGCTCCAATACCTCAGTTGATTTGATCTCCTCTTGATGGTGCTACCCATTACCATTACCAGATAGAATAAAGGAGGTTCCCAGGGTCTGCTCCTCCTTCTCCTTGCCATGCTCCCTTAGATGTTGTCCCTAAAACCCTTATCTCATCTCAGTCTGTATTTGTGCAAGTGTTTTGGTAATTTCCAAAAGAATTGTAGAATGCTCCTTAAAAATTGAATCATGGTCTCTGAGGGTGTTCTCTAATGTTACTTCCTAATTCTCCATTACTTCCATCCTTGTAGTCATCTTGGTGTGCATGCAGTTTTTCAATCTCTCAATGAAAGCACCAAATTGTTATGACCTGGATATTGTTTGATTACATTTCCTAGTAGAAGAGAAATTTTACAAAGAGTACAGATGAAGATCAGAAGAAGAATTAGAAGAGAAGAAGAAAATACAAGAGCCTCAGCTCTCCCTAACCCAAAGGGTTCCCTTGGCCCAAGCCATTACAAAAGCAAAATACTACCTGGCACTTCCCTCCCTTCCCTTTATAAAGCTTTCTCTCTAACTACAATAAGCTACACTGCATGCAATTTATGCATGCAGTTAGTTATGCCACCTCACCCCTACCACATCAAGAGCATGCATTCTATTATATTTTTCCCTTTCTTCCATGTGCATGCTTTCTATACTGCCTTTCTTTACTTAATTAAACTTAGGCCTTCTAAAATAAACTTTAATTAATTTGTGCTTACTCATGCTCTAACCCAATTTTGATTCTTGGGTCACATTCCTATCACACTATCAACTTCCTCCTATAAAGGGAAGAAAAATTAAAGTTGCTATATCCATGGCAAAAGCTAGTTGTCCTTGAGAAGCCATCTCCAAATTCAAAAATTTGAAGTTTCTTAGCTTACTTTAAAAGAGTACCAGTCACCAATGATAGATAAGGATAATAGCTCAACACCAAAGAAAAACTAAATGCAAATGGTGATAGCAGTCCAGAATCATCTGAGATATCAATTGAGATAAGCTTTTCTCTAGGAATTATTCATAATTCAAGGACTTTTCAAAATTTAGAACCAGACTTCAACAGATCATAGACAGGAAGACAATCTTCTAAATTGGGACAACCAAAAGGGCTTTCATGCATAATTATGATATGCATGATGGTTTGTCTAATTCATTATCTAAAGAGAGTGACTCTTAGAAATGATGAGAATATTTAAAAGAGAGACATCCGGTTTAGAGAAAACTTTTGGGCTTTATCCAATCAAAAGGCTAAGTAGTCGCATTAAATTCAATGAAAGCATAAAGCACTCCTATTTCACCCTTTTCAAAATGCATAACTTCACTTTGTATATGAAGAAATGATTGAATTCTTGAAGCTTCTGACTAAAATCAAAAGGACAAATTTGGAAAGGCCATTGAACTATTTACCCTGGAATTAGGAGAACTAAAGAGCATTTTCAAGTCTATGATATGTCAGAAATCCTCATCAGTTTTGATATGTGCTACTGAAGAAGAACATTTGCAAAATGTCAGTCAATCCAAGAGAAAATGACTAGAAATAAAATGATAAAAATTTGAAAACCATTTGGGATAGTTGAGGTTAGTTCATGAAAAATTTAAAGAAGAGGTTGATCTACATCTTCAAGATTGTATAAACACTATTCAAGGTCTGAAGCTAGACCAGATAGAGATCAAGGGAGCCCTAGACACAAGTTCTGACATAATTTAGATAATTTGACATTCCCATATACTATTAGAGGAAAATTTTTCTTTTGCCAATCAATCTCATTGTCAAGAATAAGTAAAGGTTTTAAGATAATCATAGATACTTTGCCATCTGAAATGACATTATCAATCTAGCTATATATCTTGATAAACATTTGATAAAATGGAATCTTCTAATAAATTCACTAGAAGCTCAATGGGAAGTCAATACATGTTGGGCATAATTTGATTCATACCGGCATTAATTCAGGTGTATATTTCATATCACCACTTAGACATTGATGGGAACACGTTTGATTATTAGGTACTCTGCCCACTAAAGTAAATGGCAGGGTTAAGTAATTGTTTGGAAAAGCTTATCAGTAGCATTCAACTTTTTCAAGCAAAGGACCCTTCCTTAGCTTTGGCACAGGGTTAAAATGTCATGAACAAGGTTTTTGAGGGACAACCACATTTGCTCATAAGAAACAACATTAATCAAATTGCTCATGAACTACTACAACACCAAGAGATGTTATGCTATTGTGCATGCTGTAATATCTAATTTAATACCAATGTTTAACTTGTCACTGAAAGCGTGGTGCTTGCTCCCTTTTACATTAAGCTTAACTCGAAGTGGAATATATCAAGTTACCATATATTAAATGAACAAATCCCAAGTAGAACATGCCCAAATATTTTTGGGATTTTCTCAAAGATGATAGATTTTAAAGCACGAACTCAATCATTGAAGCAAAAGTAGTAACTAGTGAATAATCAATATTGTTTGTGTTCATAGCTAAAGTATTAGGATAAGCATAACATTAAATATATGGTTTTAAGGAATAAAAGGCAAAAATATTTTGAATAATCTGCTATAGTAAGCTTTAGCTTCTTTGTGAGTGCTTATATCAACTAGAGCCATGTGCATAATTTGGCCAAAGGATCATTTTGATCAAAGACAATTAAAGAAATATATATCCATTTCTTCCTATCAATATATTATGACTTTGAGGTGAATAGTCAACATATGCTTCCTTTAGCTATTTGGAAATTTATTAAAATACCTTAAAGGTAGGGCAATGTTCGACATGCAAGATTTCAATTTGTAGCAGAATTAAACTTATATGTATGTCAAAGGAATTAAAAATCAGTAACTTAGTAATTAAACACACGCACGTACATATAATTGAACCGCATGTAATAACAATCTAGAATGGACATATCACATATATATAGCAAATTTAATAGCATATCATCAAACCATTCCCTGATAGCGTAGTCCACTGGTACTCGAACAAAATGGATTCTTCCTTTTGATGGTGCCACTGTAAAAATACTTGTCTTCCCTTCAGTAAAAATTCTTCTCAAACTTGTTTGAAATCAAAAGATGGAACTAGGATTGTTCCCTTATCTCATCTGGATGGGCTACTTGAAGTAGAGGATTTAGGTGGCGAATTCTCTTTCACCAATCGCTGAGGATATAAGATTCATTGATAGAGGCAATTTCTTTGCCAACTACCGCTAAGGATTATAGATTCATGGCTGATTCTGATGGGTTCCCCTACATGCTATGCGAACCTCCTAAGACAACTAAATAATCCAAACTGTCTTCATCCTCTAATTCAAGAATTTTCCTTCATCCTTGATGATGATCAAAGCTTAAAATGTTCAATTTGTCATTATCACCATTGATGCACATGGTTCTGTCATCTTGATGGTGATCAAAGCTTAAAATGTTCAATGTCACCCCTGTTGTCATTTGTCACAGACTGACAGCTCTCTAGCTGAGACCATGTAGGTCATGTCACCACTCTTGGTCGACATGCTAGCCTAACTCAAAAATTCCTAGAAACTCAAGTGACACTTGGATAGATATTGGGGCATTGTAACTATGCACACAAGTTTGAAGGCAACATAAGCCAATAAATCAAAGTACTAACGCAAACCAAAACAATCGAGCCTCAAGAACATCCCACATAGGTAGCTTCTGTGGCACAATGGATAAAAATATAAGGGACAACTGAATTTTATTGATATATGCCTCATTACATAGTTAGGAGTGTGTAGGGGAGGATTAGGCCAACACACCCCTTAATCCCCACAAACTGAGTGAGAACGAGCCCTGAACGATCACCTGACAGGGCCCTAATGTGCCCCCGATCAGGTACCGACAAGCTGCCAACACTCCCCCCTAAAGAGCTATATGAGCCAAAGGCCTTCTGCCACAAGATGACATACTTTTTTTGAGTTGACATAAGGCCTTTTCTCCTAGCTTCGGGTGGAGATTTTGATTCATCTTATATGGATGCAAAGCTAAAAATGTGAGGATTGTGGCCATGTACTTTTCAACTCGTACTAGACAAGCAGACCCCACCAAAATTACACCCAAGTTCCAAAATGGCAGAAAAATGGAAAATTAGTACACAAGCTAAATTGCTCCCAAATTTTAGCCATAAGACCCTCATACCATGCTTGATTTTTTCATAAAATTTCATGTCAAATCGAGCATGTTTGCCCCCTCAAAATTGGTCACAAAGCCAACTTGTGACATCCTCCCCCACTTAAAGAAATGTTAATGTGCTCATTGACACCTCAATCTGACACAACTCCCATGAAGATATTTAGCCTGCTCCTCTTGGCTACTCCCACAGACTTTTCATGAGGATCTTCAGCTAACTCCTCTGAGTTGCTTCCTCGACCGCACCTAGCTTGTCTCTTTGAGCTAACGTTTCTTGAGGACTTCCAAAAAGGATGGACCTTCAACCTGACACAGCTAAGGATAGTCTTTAGTCTGCTTCCCATTAGCTCCTCTCTCGACTTCCCTCTAGCTTGTCTCCTTGAACTGGTTCCATCAAAATCATGTTGCCTCTGTAGCCACGAATGAGTTCCCCTTGAAACTCGACAATATTGCTACCTCTACAGACATCAATGAGTTCATTCTCCAAACCCATGAATGTTACTGCCTCCATAGACTTTGGGGTGAGCTTCCTCCAAAGCTCAAAACTCTGTTGTCTCTGTAGTTTTCGAATGAGTCTCCTCTAAAACTCGAGAACTTTGCCATCTCCATGGCCTTCGGTTTGTCACCTCTATAGCATGCGTCTGTTTAGTGTTCAAGACTCTACTAGCAGGGTGTCTCACATCTAATGCCCATAACACCGATGTGAGATGCAAGACTGATCCCTTGGTTCCAAGGTTTCTCGCATTGGGTTTGATCATCTTTCCCACTTTGCTACGCCATTCGATCAAATCCTCATACCCTTTCTTGAGTTAGAGCCATCACAGCCCCTTTCAGAGTTAGTGCACTCTTGTACTGTGGTGCTTACGACCCCTCCTGTGAAGATTAGTGCCCACCAGCTCAAACAAGGGGTTGAGCATAGAGTAGTCCATCACTCTAGCTCAAGTTTCACTTTGCCTGTGCACTAGCAAATGTGAATCTCATGGTCATTGCCACAAAGTCTATCTTATGACTAAGTAATGCTAGCTTCCTAGCATCTTGAATCTTGTGGATAAGTGCTGCAGCTCACTTTAACATCCATAGATTGTGCACATAGGATCCCTCTGGATCATCTCATTCCCCTCCATGTTTACTCCTTCGAGTAAAATCCATGCCCTCTGACATGATCTTCATATAGCCATGCACTCTTGCATGACCAAAGCTTTGCCCTCTGGCTCCACTGGTTGTTAACTTGTCCCTTGGATAGGGCCAAGCCCTCTGGCAAGACCAAGGCTTCTCCCAGGGCTTCTTCTGCTAGATAGGCCATCAATTCTCACACTCTCTCGAGTGGTTTGCATTCCTCTGAATGCTTATTATGAATGAGCGCATAATTAACATCTCAACCATACAACAAGTTCACCGACTTCTATGCCTGATGCACCAATAATGTTCCCTCAGTTACACAGACCCTTACTCAAGAGTCGCTTCAATCTCTTGCTGCCCTCATGGCCAAGACTTTGACAGCGTCTCATCATAAATCTAAAAGTCTTTCGCTTCGTTTATAACCCTTATAAGCCTGGACCAACCGAATCTAACTAATCATCCACCTTGACATGATGAGAGCTTACTTCCCACCATCCAACCCTTCAGTCGATTTACCCTGCCTACCAATCCTCTTGCCTACCCATTCCCCTTTGCTATCCTCGTGAGTGCTTGGCGAGAACTCAGGCGCTTAACAAGATTAGCACTTAGTGTAAAGCCAAGTTTGTGTGGCTGCTCGATCTTCTTTCTAGCAACCAAGCTCTAATCCCAACTATCACAGATCGGTAGCTCTTTAGCTGAGACCGTTCAATGCATGTCACCACTCATGGCTGACCTGCCAGCCTAACTCAAAAATTCCTGGAAGCTCAAGCCACACTTGGATAGATATCGGGGCATTACAACTATGCACACAAGTCTGAAGGCAACATAAGATAGTAAATTGAAGCACTAACGCAAACCAAAACAATTGAGCCTTAAGAACATCCCACACAGGTGGCCTCTCTGGCACAATGGGCAAAAATATAAGGGACAACTGAATTTTATTGATATATGTCTCATTACATAGTTAGGAGTGTGTAGGGGAGGATGAGACCAACACACCCCTTAATCCCCACAGACTGAGTGCCAACGAGCCCTGAACGATCACCTGACAGGGCTCCGATGTGCCCCGGACCAGGCACCGACAAGCTACCGACACTCCCCCCCTAAAGAGCTGTATGAGCCAAAGGCCTTCTGTCACAAGATGACATACTTTTTCTGAGTTAACATAAGGCCTTTTCTCCTAGCTCTAGGTGGAGATTTTGCTCCATCTTATATGGACGCAAAGCTAAAAATGTGAGGATAATGGCCATGTGCTTTCTGACTCGCACTGGACAAGCAGACCCCACCAAAATTACACCCAAAATGCCAAAACGGTAGAAAAATAGAAAATTAGTACACAAGCCAGATTGCTCCCAAATTTGAGCCACAGGACCTTCATACCATGCTTGATTTTTTCACAAAACTTTGTGTCAAATTGAGCACGTTTGCCTCCTCAAAATTAGTCACAAAGCCAACTTGTGACACCATTATTGGAGCATGATCTACAGAAAGAATAATTTCAAAATCAATTTAAAATCAGTCACTCAAGAATAATTTTTAAACCAACTTTTCATACTTAAATAATGGTAAGCATGAAAAAAATGGATAAGTGTTAAATATTATTATTATTATTTTATGGGGTTATTAGTAATTACTCATTGAATTATTTATCTAGCAATCTAACAAGCTCATAAGAGTAACTATTACTTTCCCACATAAGTTCCTTTCCATTCTTATTATTAATTATTTAATTATTATTTTTTAACTTAATTATTGGAGTATTTTCTAACTTAATCACACTTTTTTTTTCTTTTAAAATGTAGCAAAAAAACATTTATTTATTTTTAGGCACCATCTTGCGTTGGCTCCCAATTCTTGACCAAGAAATTATAAAGATAATGAAGATCACTCTTTTCTCAATTTCTCAATTTCCTGAAAAAGCTACATCAATGGTCACAGTTCATGTGTTTCCTTCTATGATTCTACCTTCAACTTTTGTGACAAGTCAGCCTTGTGTCCATTTGAGGGAACAATGGTGCTCGGTTCGACATAAAACTTTATAGAAAAATCAAGCATTGTATGAAAGCCTTGTAGCTCAAATTTGGGAGCAATCCGACTTCTATACTATTCTTCCAATTTTCCTCATTTTAAGGATGCTTCTTCCAATTTTCCTCATTTTAAGGATGGTTCTATAATTTTGGTGGGGTTTTCTTGTCCAGTGCAAGTTAGAAAGCACATGGCCACGTTCCTTGCATTTTTAGCTTTGCATCCATATAAGATGGCACAAAATCTCCACTCAAAGTTTCAAGAAAAGGCCTTATGTCAACTAGGAAAAAGTATATCTACTCCTAACAGATGGCCTTTTGCTTAGAATGCTCTTTATGGGGGAAGTGTCGATAGCTTGTCAAGTGATCGGGGGTGCCTTGGTGTTCCTTCAAGGCTTGTTGGCACTTACTCTAAGGGATATAAAGAAATGTGTTAGCCTGAAGCCTCCCCTACAGACTCTAATCTATGTAATAAGGCATATATCAATAAAATGGAGCTGTCTCTCTCCCTATTCGATTATCCATTTATTTTTGCTCGTTGTGCCTTAGAGGCTACTTATGTGAGGCATTCTTGAGCCTTAGTTGTTTGGTATGCGTTAGTGCTTTAGTTTACTTGCTTATGTTGCCTTCGGACATGTCACACATATTCTGCAATGTCCCGATTATCTATCCAAGTGTGGCTTAAGTTTATGAGAAGGCTAACATGTTGGCCAGGAGTGGCAACATGTGTTGCATGGGTTCACCTAGAAAGCTATTGACCCATGACAAATGGTATTAGAGCTTGGTTGCTAAAGGGCAGATCAAGCAGCCACACAAACTTGGCTTCACACCAAGCACTGGTATTGCTAAGTGCCCAAGTTCTCGCCAAGCACTTAGAGGAGTAGGCAGGGAGAATGGGTAGGCAATAAGACATGGTAGGCAGGGTGAATCGGCTTGAGATTCGGATGATGGGAGTGAGTTCTCATCATGTCAAGGTGGATAATTGGATTAGATTCAGCTTGTCCAAGCTGATAAGGGTTGTAAAAAGAGCAAACATTTTTCAAATTTATAAAGAGATGTTATCAAAGACTTGGCCAGGAGGGTAGAAAGAGATTGAAGTGGATTTTGAGCGAAGGTGCAAGAATGTTGCAATTGAGGGAATGTTATTGGTGCATTGGGTACGTGTGTGTACAGAAATTGGTGGACTTATAGTATGGTGGGGACGTTGGTTATGTAATTATTCATAAAAGCATTTGAGAGAATTCTAACCACTTAAGAGAGTGAGTGAATTAACGATCTATCTAGTAGGAGGAGCTCCAGGAGAAGCCTTGGTCATGCCAGAGTGCATGGCCACACCACAACCAGAAGGTTGAAATATCTAGAGGGATGTGAGAATTGATGGCCTATCTAGCTGGAGGAGCCCTAGGAAAAGCCTCAATCTTACCAGAGGGTTTAGCCATATCCAAAGGGATAAGTTAGTAATCGGTGGAGCCAGAGGGCAAAACCTTCATTGTGTAAGAGTGCATGGCCACACCACAACTAGAGGGTTGAAGTATCTAGAGCAATATAAGAGTTGATGACTTATCTAGTGAGAAGAAGCTCTAAGAGAAGCCTTGGTCTTGTAGAGAAAGCTTAACCATGTCCATAAGGGAATATAAGCTGTTGGCAGAGCCTAGAGGGCAAAGCCATGGTCATGCTAGAGAGCATGACCATAATAGGTAATTGACATTTCCTGTAGGATGACACATCTCTTCTGATGTGTTGAGCAAACTAATCTTATTAGAGGAGTCCAAAATCGTGTTAAAAGGGCTAAAATATCTAGAAAGATGGAACGAGTGAGCAAATCCAATAGGAGAAGTCCAAGAATATGTCAAAGGATATGATCACATTTGAGTCGAAGAGTAACCTGAAGGGGAATGAGATGATCCAAGAGGGATCTATTATACACAATAAGTGAATGCAAGAAGTGAGCTACAATGTAATCCACAAGATTCAAGATAAGATGCTAAGGAGCTAAAACATAATAGTCACATGAGAAGTAGCAATGATACTATGAGTAGTGAGCTAGTGCTACATAGTTACTTAATGGAGTAGTGGCAATGACTTTGAGGTGTAGCAAACTAGCACTACATAGTTGCAAGAGAAAATTTACAACAATGACTTAGGAGCTTGCAATTACTTATGAACAAGCATGTGATGTTTGAGTTAGAGTGATGGACTACTCTATACATAATCCCTCTTCGAGCAAAGTGGGGGAGCCATCAAAAGATGTGCTTGATAGTACTCTACACTCAACGCCTTTTTGAGCAAAAGTGGCAAGCTCTCGAGTGATGTTGGCTTAAAGAGATAAGTTAGGGGTGGTCGAGGGAACAACTTAGAGGAGTTAGCTGAAGACCGTCATGAAAAGTTTAGGGGAGTAGCTTGAGAGGAGCAGGCTAAAGACCTTCATAGGAGTTGTGTTAGATTGGCACGTCAATGAGGGCATTGACATTTTCTTAAGTGGAGGAAAATGTTACAAGTCGGCCTTCTAAACCATTTGAGGGAGCAAATGTGCTTGGTTTAACATGAAACTTTGTGGAAAAATTAAGCATTGTATAGAGGCCTTGTGACTCTAATTTGGGAGCAATCCAACTTGTGTACTATTTTTTTAATTTTTCCCCATTTTAAGGGTATTTTTATAATTTTGGCAAGGTTCACTTGTCCAATGCAAGTTAGAAAGCACATGGCCTTGTTCCTTGCATTTTTAACTTTGTGTCCATATAAGATGGCACAAAATCTCTGCCCAGAGCTTCAAGAAAAGGCCTTATGTCAACTAGGAAAAAGTATGCCTACTTCTGGCAGATGGCCTTTTGCTCAAAATACTCTTTAGGGGGGAAGTGCCAACAACTTATTAGGCATTCGGTTAGGGGCACCTTGGGGCCTTGTCAGGTGTTCCTTTAGGGCTTGTTGGCACTTAGCCTAAGGAACATAAAAGAGCGTGTTAGAGTGAAGCCTCCCCTATATACTCTAATCTATGTAATGAGACACATACTAATAAAATAGAATTGTCCCTCTCCTTATTTGATTGTCCCTTTATTTTTCCCCATTGTACCTTAGAAGTTACTTATGTGAAGCGTTCTTGAGGCTCAGTTATTCAGTATGTGTTAGTGTTTTGATTTACTTGCTTATGTTTCCATCGGACATGTTGTGCATTTTCCACAATGCCCTGATTATCTATCCAAGTATGGCTTGAGTTTATGAGAAGGTTGGCATGTTGGCCAAGAGTGGTGACATGTGCCACACAATTTCAGCTAGAGAGCTACTAGCCCATGACAACTTTATTTAGAAAGTGAGTGCTGCATTGTGTGAAAATTTTTCCCCATCTTCCTTTCAACAATGGCATCATGAAAGTCTTAGCATTTTACCATGATTGTCAACAATGGTGTTCAAAAACCATAATTTATCTTTAATGCTTAATTAGTTTTCACACAGATTGTAAAAGCCATTTCCAGTTCAACTATTATTGAACAATTCACTAGGACAATTAGATTGTTGGCTAAGAGCAAACATGAAAATTAGTTTAAATTGTCATGATTTGCACGATTAAGCCATGAATTTCTCATTTCTTTGAGTAAACCTGAAGTTGTAAAGGTATGATGTCACAATGGACTTAAATCCTTCACTCGGTGCTAATAATAAAGAATTGGAAAGCTTCATCAAAGCGATGAAGCCTGAATTCAACAAAAATTGATTGATGTTCAAATTGAATGACAATGTGAATTGTCAAAGATGAAAGATCAAATATAAAAAGGTTAAATTATTATCCTATTTTTTATAATTTTATTTAATTTTTAATTAGGTTTTTATAGCTTAAAATTTTTGAATTTGATTATTATAATTTTTCACTTCTAAGTGAATACTTATTGTCATTTTTCTATTAGATTTTATCAGTAATTGCCACACTAAAATGATAGTCTTTTAATGGGGTTTAACAATTATTAATGTGGAGCTTTCATATAATTTCTATTTGTATTTAAGTGATAAATAACTTAGACACAATTAGGACATTTGGTGAAATTATTTCAGTTTTAGAAGAAAATAATGAGTCTTTTATCTCTCATTCCATAAATCATTAGTAGATCATCATCTACACAGACCAATTACTAACAAAATCTAATAAGAAAATGAGAGTAAGTATCCAATCAGAAATAAAAAAAATAAGTATAATAATCCAATTCAAAACTTTTAAACTATAGGAACCTAATTAGAAATGAATAAAATTATGAGGCACAATATAATAATTTAACCTAAAAAAAATTATGAAACAATGAAATGTCAAGAACTAGTGGAAGAAGTGCGATGTGCAAGAGAGCTTTGCTAAGATGCGTTAAAGTGAAAATTATTCAAAAGTATTTTCATTCTTTTGAAACCAAGGAATAAGGGAAGACCCTCAAATATGGAAATCTACCAACTATGGCTTGCAATGAAATTCTTCTTTCCTTGTGAAGAATATCTCAACAACTATAAATCAAGAAAGTTCAATTTCCTAAATATTAATTTAAGCATATTATGTGAAAACTTTTTAAATTTGTAGGACAAGGCAACTTACATCTATGAGGAAGGTGACTTCAGTGTTGTAACATCTCGGGTTTTCTAAAATGAATTTTGATAATAAAATGGCTTTTCAGAAAATATAAAAAGGATAATTTTGAAAATTTCAAGAATTTGAAACTATAAATTTTGGGATACAAAGTGTTCGGATATAGTGGAAAAAGATTTTATGAATGATATGAATCTTCAGAAAATAGTAGTTCTCAATTCCAATGCTTGTAAAGAAAAATATGTGTTTTCGAAATTTAATATTCAGAAAAAAAAACTTTGGAAAGATCAAAACTAGGACTATGAGTGTCCAGCGAATATAAATTTATAGTCCTTACAAATGTAATTAATTTAACTAATTTGTATCAAAATTTCACAATGATTGGTGAGCATGTCAATTTTGGACTTTAGGTGAAGAAATTGACAAAGTCACCAAACAAGAAAAAACTACAAAACTTGTTAAGGAAAAAGTCAAAGGGAGTTGACCAATTTTTCTTTTCCATTTTTGTCCCTCAAGAGGTAGTTGTCCTCTCCCTTTTATGCTTCTTCCATTGCTTCAAGCAACATTTCATCTTCTTCTTTAACTTAGAGCTTTTCTCTCTACAAGCTCTTTTTTTCTCTTTAGGTAATCCTTAATCCTTTCATGTAAATTTCTTGAATTTTTATAGTTGATTCCTCTCTTCTTCCTCTTCAATTTGACATTAAAATCTTTTTGATTCATGGGATAAAAGTTGAGTTATGAATTTTTTAAATCTGCTGTCACTATTCACTTTACTATTCAACCCATAAATCAATATGATTTTTATGATATTTTAGAACTTGAATCCATTAGATATAGTTGTTTCTGTTAAATGGAATCATAATCTAATTATATATGATTAGTTAAAGAGGAAAAACCCTAGGAAAATCTAAAAGCTAATAAACTCTTCTTTTGTGCTCTTGAAGAATGTTGAAGATTTTTGTGAGATCTCTTTGATTTATTTGTTTCCAGCTACTAAGATGAGTAATCATTACCTTTCTTGTGAATTATAATGTGTTCTTACTTATGATTTGTTGATTAGTTGTTGCAAATAGATGAGTTTTTGGTGATTGTGTAGCAAAATTTGAGGTTGAATAGAATTGTTAAGATGTTTAGTTTGTTGTGGAAATAACTAAGTTATAAGCTTATTTAAAATTTTAAAACATGTTAAAATAAGTACTTTCAATAGAAGGTTGAATAGGGAGTTGTTTCTTGTCTTTCTTGGGATTGGCCTATAGCGGTGACCACTTCTTTCGGGAGGGCACTGTTTATTATGACACTTGTCGTGCTCAATTCCTTACCAGAGTCAGCGAGTTCATGCCAGGCACCTACATTCATCTTTCTTTGTATATGCTTACACCTTTTTCAAGAGATATTTTCCTTTTTTGCCATATGAAATGTACACTCTTTCTCAATGGCCATTGATTGAGTTGTCATCTCTGATAAAATAGGAGTAACCGTGCGAGTGAAGTGCAAGACATTTAAGGGTGGAAGTATGACATTCACCAAAGAGGTCGTGATGGATGCCAAAGGAAGGTACCACGTGGAAGTGGATGGAGACCATGAAGAGGAGCTCTGCGAGGTTGTGCTAGTCAAGAGCAGTAGGGATGACTGGGCCGAGATCAACGAAGAGTCCCATCTCTACTAGGCTGCTAGAATCAGCATCATTGACAACAACAGCATCGTTCCACCTATCCACAATGCCAACCCTCTTGGCTTTCTCAGCAAAAAACTTAAACCTAAGTGCCCTAAAGTTCTCAAAGAGCTTGAAATCCACGCCAACCATATATTCGTATAGAAAGATTAAAATAGAAATCCCCCATTTTTCCCTACAATAAAAAAAATAAAGGTTATGGGTAATGTTTTGTGTTTCATTTTAGTTGTTATATTCAATTTTTACATGTATGTTTGATGGTTGATCTCTAGTAGTTTCACTTTTCAATTTTCTATTTCATGTAATTTATTTAATTTTGCTAAAGGAATAGAAAACAAAAACATACAAAAGGGATTATGAAAATGTAATGTTAAGAGGTTGTTCCCAGATTTTCTTTTGGTCACTCAGCAATTCACTTTTACCTTTCCATTATTTTGATTTTAGAGTTAATAAAAGTTTTAATCCTTGTAGTTCACTAAATTTATAATTTAGTTCTTATAGTTTTATTTTGTATAATTATATCCAAAATATTAAATTATTTGTAATTAAATGATTGTTGTCAATTGATGTTAAATCTAACTAATAAGTTCCTATATGTTTATTAAGTTATATATTGACATTTTACTTTTACTAACTTATTATATTTATTTTATCAAAATTCATTTATTAATTTTTAACTATCATAAAAAAATTACCATTATTATTTTCTTTAGAAAAAAGAAAAAAAAACCCTCATATTACTAAGAATTAAACAT
The DNA here is from genome assembly GCA_026873985.1 of Saraca asoca. Lineage (NCBI taxonomy): Eukaryota > Viridiplantae > Streptophyta > Magnoliopsida > Fabales > Fabaceae > Saraca > Saraca asoca. Next base: position 2,096 of record JANHAO010007873.1, on the reverse strand, counting down.
ATTAAATTTTTTAATTATTAATGAAAAATGATAAAGGAGCTGAAAAATGAATCCTAATTGAATTTTAAATTATTTTATTAATTAGATTTAACATGATTTGACAGTGAGGACTTAATTACAAATTATTTTAAATTTTAGAATATAATTACATAAAATAATTTTATAAAGATTAAATTCAATAAAACTATAAGCACTAAAATTTTTATTATCCCTTGATTTTGAAAGAATCATTTTGCATCAACTATAAAAGTTCAAGGAGAAACTATCATTTAATCCAAACACATCTCATTCACCATAAAAGTCATCAATGACAACAATGGTGTTGAATTGGAACAAAGTCCAACACACAACTACCAAATATTTTCTAAGTCTAGAATCAACAAATGCGGCCATATTTTAAATACATAGTGCCTGGTTTTAGAGAACACAACTTAGCCATAAAGCATATAGAGTTTTCTGAACTGTAAATAACAAAAGATGTCTCCAATTCATAGAAAAGAGAAAACAATTCAAACAGAAGCCTCCCCCGGAGAAAAGAGAAGCTTTGTGCCATAAGAATTTCAGCAGCCAGCCAGCCCACCTGGAGATCTATAATGGATAATGGCCTTGGCCTTCTAAAGAACTCTACCCATCCTGCAAAAGCAAGACATTGTTTTTGAAAATGAAACTGTTATAAGAAGGAAAACAACCAACAATGACCTTGCAACAATACAAAATGAAGAGTGATCAAAGCAAATTTTAAGGTACTAAATTTTAAACTTCATTTACTGCACATTCTCTATGAGAAGAATTGAAGATCATCATGAAAAGTTGATACATACCTTCTCTGAAAATAACTTCTTTATTGTTTTGTTGAGATCTCCCTCCCAATGTTTTCTATTATCTTCTACTCTCAAACCCTCTAGCAATGGCGTGGCCAAGACTCCTGGACAAAACATTTTTATCTTGGAGCATCCTATTATGGTTACTTTATTCAATGATGGGAATTCAAATTCGTAATCTTGGAAACAGAAGCTCTTTAGACTCGGTAAACCAGTAAGCTCCAAACATTCCAATGCCTTCAATGAAATTTTCTTTTCTTTATTTTCTCCCTCATCAACAATAATTTCTTTGATCAATTTGCAATCATTTACCTTCAATGTTGAGAGATGCACCAAACTCTTGGCAGTTGAAGATGTCACCAAATAGATCAATTGATGACAACCAGACACATCCAAATTTGTGAGACTATTGAACGAAGCAGAGGATGGAGCCAAGTAAATTAAGGTAGAACAATATTCAACTATCAGGCTTTCTAAATTTTGAACTAGCCCCAGTTGAGAATCACTAGGCCATATAATCTTAAGTTGTTCCAGATTGGCAAGTTTTAATATTTTAAGTGGCGCATATTTTCCCAAATTGTTCCCTATGGCTCCTTGAGATGGGAATATCTCTAGAAAAGAACTACGGTTCACATGAAGTTCATTGAGATCGGGAAATCTTTCGAGCAAGTTGTATGGAAAGGTTAATGGCTCATCATTGAAACTTTCAAGAATAAGAAGTTTCACCTTGTGAAAGAGGTCAGTTGGAAATTGGCCATTCATTATCATCATAACAGCTTTCTGATTTAACGCCAAGTGTTCTAGGTTGGGAACAACCTGTAATTAAGACAAAAAAAAAGAAGAAGCAATTAGTAGTTTTTAAATTAAGATACAAACAATTAAATTCAAGTCATACACATACATTAATCAACACAGCTAAATAAAAACTACAGAAAGTGCAAATTTTTTTATTAAAAATTAATATTATTTGCTTGTCTCACCTTTCATGAACCATTATCTCAGAGTCAGGTTTGATAAATGTAATATTATGTAAGGATAAAGAAAAGAAATTAATTCGGTTAACTTACAAACACATTAAAGGTAAAGACATAAATCCTGCCATATGGTAATAATCAAGCAGTTATACTCCCACGCCTCTTCATCTAGCTTCAACTTTGATTGTTACCATTTATACCATCCTGGTTATTATTTTTTTTTATTTTTCAATCTTTAGTTTAGAAGAGGAAAAAATATTAAAAAAATTACACTTGCAAAATACGTAACAGTGAAGAATTC
>JANHAO010007872.1:0-19798 GCA_026873985.1 Saraca asoca | reverse complement strand
GCAATGCGAAAAGGTAACTTTCCAGACTAACTGGTTTATATTATGCACATGGATCCGTGGCTGGGTTTCGAAAAATTTTAAATTTCCTCTGTGCTTACTACCCGAAACCCAACAGATTTAACCCATGACCAATCAATAGGCATGTACCATACAATGAACTTATGCAATTCACTCAACTGTTCTACAGGTGTTCAATTAAGCATATAAATCCATACACTAATAATTAAGAAAGGAATATGAGGTCTAAAACATATACATATTGTAGTGGTATGGTTTAGGTCCCAATATGATTCATAATGACATCAACTTCCTAGCTCATTGTATCCATAATCATGGGTTCCTCCTTAAGTGCACTTAGGTATTCCCAACTTAATAAGTTAATTCACAACAACAATCATAAATAATAGTTTTTTTGTTTATCTCAATCTTATATCTATATTTTTTCTAAAAATTACTAAAACACCCTTTATTGGAAGTACTCAATCTAACCATATCTAATATTGCTTACTAACTCCCAGATTTTAATTGCTTAAATCTATAACTTTTTATGTGCCTATACCTAAATCCTAAGTCTACTAACTAAGTAACCATCTTCTTATTCCTAAGCTTATTTTTCTAAGTTTATTAATAAAGTTCCAACCCTAAAAATCCTACCTACATAGTTTTACAATCTACTAACTGACATAGACACAAAAATAACATATGAATAAATACATTACATGAACATATTTGTAATTCATAGATTCCTTAATCATACTCATATTTCAATTCACATACCAAATTGTTAATCCTTCTTAGGCCTTATTTACATTATAACACAACAAAAAGCATTTAGGCTATTTTTAAAATTTAATTTTCATGCTAGAAAATGAGTCCAATCAAAAAGTAAAGACTCCCACTCACCTGATAGGAAAAGTGTTCTTCCCAACAATCCATGAACAGATGTTCCGATAATTTTAAGCCTAACTAGGAAAAGATAAAACCTTGCAAAAGTAAATAACACAAATTAAAACCATGAATTCATGATCAAATAAACTTAGAACAAGATAAATCAAACTTTTAATTAATTAATATACCTTAATTAAGGTCCTAGGCTTGATGCACTTTTGTGGCCTTCCTCTAGCAACACTCTAACCATCAAAGAGTTTCTAACTAAAGTAGGATTGCATTTTCTATAATTTGGGATGACTAAGGTTTTGCTTTGCTCAAGGAGAGTTAACTAGTCATAAGTGATTAATTGACCAACCAAAAAGTACTGATAGAGCAACTAGTCCACTACTAGACATTGACCTTTAACACCTAAGCGACCCACTTGGCCCATTTATAAACCTAATCCAACTTAGATTGACAGAGGTTGTAACAAATTCTCCATCCAAACTTAAGACAATTCATCCCTAAATTGTTTCTCTTTTTGTGGTAGCCCTTGTCACTTCCTTCCTATTTGTGTTCCTTTTCTTATAACAAGACTTAAATTTCCACATGTTCAAATCAATCCATGCATACTCCCCTTGTATTGACTATATGGTCCTAGCATAAATGTCTATTCATCATTCATGCCTTTTAATTTCCTTGCACATTCTTACTAGTATTTAAATTAGAATAGTCCTCCATTTATTTGTTATCCATTCTTCTATACCATTTCCTTTAACAAGGCCTCATCCTTACCTTTAGGTCCTTTTGAAAAATTACTTCATTCATGTTTGGCTATACCTTCAACAAGTTCATTTGATCTGTAGTAATAACATCGCCCTAACTATGTATTCTATACCCCATTATTAACTCATGTGTCTCCTAATAACTTGTTGCATTGTGTCTATACTTCAAATGTGTGCCTCACCTATGAGGAAATGTTAAGGTCACATATGTCTTATTCTGGCCTACTAATCTTGTCAACTTCATTATGCCTCATTCTCTTTTTGTTATCATTCATTTTTACTACCTTTTAAACATCTTTTCTATTATTATGTATCTTAGTCTTCTTGTCCTTTTCTAATCATTCCCTTTCTCCAATCCTTACATTACTTGTTAAGTTTTTTTCCTTTTTTTAGTCTCATTTCCCATCCCAATCTTTGGTTATCTCGTTCTTTCATTGCCTCCTCTCCACTAGTCTACTATTATCAAGCTTATCTTTCATTGACTAATTACTACCTTACTTGTCATTCCTTCCTTATTCATTCAATACTCTTCTCCTCTATCAAAATTCTTATTGTTATGCCTAACCTTCTTGTCCCTTTCTATTTCTTAATTATCTACCCTTCTCATTCTTAACTCCTATCTTTACTAGTCATGGCCTTTTTAACATATTCTATGATCTATAGACATTTTATTCATTTTTTAGAGAGGATTATTACTAATCTATCACTTGTTGAATTGTAATGCCAATTTCTTTTCATTTTTACTCTACTATGTGTTTTGTTCTCTTGCCTAACCATTGATTTATTCATACTACTATCACATCTTCAAAATTAGGAATGTGATTAGCATAGATTATCAAGTTGTAATCCACAAACCCATAAGCTCTTGACTCATACGCAAATAAATCTTTAAATAAATTTCATTTAAATAAATGGAATGTGTGCATTTTAATTCAAAAATTAAAATAAATTCAAATGTACAAGGGGGAAAGAGATAAATAAATTTAGAGACAAAATTCTTTCAAAAATGGAAAACTAGACTTAATACATGACAAGGTTATCTTAGCTAACTACTAACTTTCTTTATAATGATCTATCTTTATAACGAATTATGACTCCTACCTCTATTGAATAGGAGTTGGTTCTATCTGTTTAGGACCCTTTGGAATTTGGGCCTCTGAAATGAGGGTGACTACAACCTAAGTACTTAATGAAGTGGGGGTTTTTACCTTCCTGGGTAGAAATATTTGATTATAAGAACTTATATGTAAGTTACATATAATCATATGTGTATTTATATATAAATATTCAGGCACATACAAAGCTTTTTAATCATTTTTACCTATTGTCATTTTCTATATGATCAAGCATGATTTGAAATCTGACCTTAATTCATAACATATCTCATAATATCATGGAACTACCAAGCAAGGCATTATGGTAATTTCACATAAAGTTGTCTTTATACTATTAGTGTGAGACCATCTGGTTGACCAAATAAATAATGAGTTGTGACCATCCTATTATGCTAAGGCACGGAACCCTCGAGCTACCCATCATGCACATATGCTTTTTTAGTGAGTTTTACTAGTTTTGCAAGATAAGTAATGCAAATTATGCTGGCATAATAGGTCAGTGAAAGGAGCAATGACCAAAAGGTTGTATGGCACAAATGTGACATACTTTGAAAGGTTGTATACCCAAAGGTAACATACTTTGAGTTAAGTGTAGCCTTCTACACCTCAACTAAATCATGAGTCATTATCCCAAGTGATGGAAAAATAATAGTGTTCATCTCCTAGTTCATGTAGGTCTTCTAAATCCCACTTAACTTTGTGCTAGTTTGCATGCACAATCATCTCAAACATCCTTTAATCTATTTATTCTTATCTTAATCTTACTTAAATTACTAATTTCTAGTTATACTATTTCTTACTTTAATCATTATCTAATAATTAAATTAAATTAGTTATGAAAAAGTTATATTTTCTAAAATATCTGACTAAAACTAAGTTTCAACCCCTTATTCTAAGCCATAGGCTAAGTGCACTATCATATATACATGCACATAGTCACATTTAAGCAAACATTCCTAGTAATTCTATTTTAATTATTCGGCCTAATACATTTATTTAATTCTTTTTTGAACTTTTCTAGCTAAGCAGAAAATATATTTGGGCTAATTTTAGAAAAATATATTTTTATAAATAAAAAAGAAGATAGAAAGATGGAAAACCCCACTCACCTTGGTAGGAGGTAATTCTCCTAGCCCTATCCTTGGAACTCTTTCCTAGTTTTGATTTTAGCCTTTGACTATTGGGAAGATACCTTATAATAATCAAAGAAACAGAAAGAAAATCAAAACTAAAGAAAAGTAAGAAGGAAAAAAATTGATTTTTTAGGCTACAAAACTTATCTTAAGCTTACATCCTTGAAAAGTGCAAACGAGAACCTCTATTGGCTGAGCAATGCTCTTTAGGAGCTGCCCAATTGCAAATGATAGTTATGGAAAATGCAGAGGGGGCTACACCTTATATAGGCTTGATGGGTGGTTAGTCAACCTACTTTGTGCATAGCTAGTCAACCATATTGTATTGATCGGTTGACCAGTTAGCTCAGGTCTTGAGACCTTGCTCGACCTAAAACCTTAGTCCAACCCAACAAGTGATTTCAGTTCAATTCGAGTTTTAAGTTCTAATTTAACTCAATCTTAGATCTATATTTGATTTGACCCATTCTAATTCTATCTAACCTTAGGGGTGTTACAAGCACTCGTTTATCATGTATTAGTAATTTCTACTCATTCTATAAGGCAAACAATTCCATAACATAAGCATTCTTTTATGAAAATATGTACATTGATTCCTATCAATCATATGCTTTCTAAGAAACAACATCATAAAGTTTCATCCAAGTAACAGAAAAAAAAGAAGCAAAAATAACACAATAAAGAGGGCTTATTAGCACTCAAAATGAAATCATATACTATAGGTAAAGAAATCCTAAGCTACTATAGGAGTGTAGCAAAAGTGCCATAAGTTTGAGATACCATCGAATTCAGCCTCTACTCGATGTACTCTAAACATTAGTCTATGCATGGGCTCAAAGTTTATAATCGTAAGATCACACTTTGCATGCATGAGCTCCAAGGCTTATCCAAAGTGTGCTCTAATGACTTTGGACTCTTGCAATGTCTCTTCTGACCAGGTTTAGTCAAAAGACGTATAACCTACCATGCCTGCTCCTGAGCTACTACTTGATCTAGCTTTGTCCCAATCTTATATTATGTCATGAAATTTTATGTAATTGTACACTCACGTATCATAGGAGCAATTGCATAAAATTTTGCTAACATAAAATTATTTAATTCTATCGAGGAAAGTACTATGTTAATAATAGATATGCCTAATTGGTGTAATACTATTGATATAGTTTTTTAGCAATAATGTGGAAGTTAGAATTGAATATTAATGCCCTATTAGTGTTAACTTTTAAGAATGTACTATTTAATTCTTGTATTATATTATGAAACCTTAAATATCCTATCAATGTTGGGATTTAGAGTGTAATGCTATTTGCAATTGTATAATTTGTGTTTTATGAAAAAAATAATAGCATGACTAAGTTATACATGTGTTGTGTGTATTTATGATTAATTTCATAAATTATTTTTCTTAGCATCTTTACCTATATAATGGACCTTTATGAAAATGTTGAATAAGACCAACTACAAAGACTGAGCTAAATCCTTAAAATTGTATTTAGCAATCACTAATTTAGATATGGCTTTGAAAGAGGAAGAGTCCATGATTAATGTTTATTCTATTGTTACTCAGAGGGCTTAATATGAAAAGTGGACACATTGAAACAGATATGTTTGATAGTTATGAAATACACTATGGGTACCATCAAGCAGAGTGTTGCTAATTTACAAAATGCTAAGGCCTTTATAGATTTTGTTACGAAAAAATATGTGAATTTTGATAAAGTTGAAAAGGGTCACCTTTCTTTACTTGAGAAAACTCCTAATGATGGGGTTAGTGAAATTCAGGAGCACATCATGAAACTAGTGCATTAACACATTCAATTAAAGGATATGAATGTGGAATTAAGAGATAGTTCTTTGATTTGGTGTGCTTTGAAGAATCTCCCTTCTCAATATGTTGTTCTCAAAACATCATATAATACCTAAAAGGGTGAATGGACTATCATTGAGATTATATCCATTATTAATCAAGCTAAAAATGATATGAAGAAAGGAAAGATTTAGATTGTAAATTATGTTTCTCCTAGTTCCAACTTAGGACAATGGAATAAATCATATCATAAGGACAAAAAGGGAAAGTCAATGCCACAAACCTAAGAAGTCCTTGAATAAGGGAACTTGTAAGTTCTGCAAGAAGTATGAGTAGAAGAAACTAATTACTTCAAACTTAAGAAGTGACTTGAAAAGAAGTAAAAAGCTATTCTTCTAGCTCTTATATGTTTTGAATTGAATACTATTGATGTTCCATCAAATCCTTGGTGGCTGGATACTAGTGCAACTATTTATGTTACAAATTGTCTAATAGGTATTGAGAAATTTAAGGAAACAAAATAATGGAGAATTGGTGGTTAGATTGGGAAATAGAGATAGAGTACAAGTAGAGCACATTGGAGTTATTTCTTTATATTTGTCTATCGGTCATATTTTGGAATTGAAAGATACAATTTATGTACTTTCCATGAGAATGAATTTGATTTTAGTTGTTACTTTAGACCAAAATGGATATTCTTGTTATTTTGGAAATGGAAATTTCAATTCATTTTATGTTTTACTACTGTTAGATTTTGTTCCTTATATAATGGTTTGTACAAAATTAACTTAGATCCTAATTTTGCAAATTCCAGAAACACAATTATTGGAAAGAAAGGGGTAGAGTCGATGAAATATCACAACCTTAAAACACTGGTCATGACCGGTGTGAATATCACTCCCTTGCCAGATATTCGCCAACCTTTTACCATCTATGCTTGTTATCATAATTTTAGGTTTTTCTTAGAATCATCTCATTGTAATACAAAGGTGATTAAATCATGGCAAACTTAACAAATGAGGATACTCATGAAGAAATATATACATATACTAAAATTTTACACTAGTACTACTTGACATGCCAAATACTGGTTTTGCCAGATTATATGTATGTCTACAACAGGTGCTATGAAATATTTTCTATCCATCTTATATCCTATGACCCACTTCTACTTCGAAAACTACCAAATGCACCTTTTAAAAATAGTACATCCAAAAGAAGTTAAACTAACATATGTTTTACCATACTTTCAAAATATAGGTCATTATAACTAAGTCCTATTTCAAAACACGATAGCAAAATAGTTTTCATCTAGATGGATGCCCTTTAAGGGTCGAACCATCCAAGGGCACCATAATCAATAGTACATTTGGTGGTTCCAGTGGAATTATTTCAATGTTGTGAAGAACTTTGCATCCTACCAAGTTTAGGATGATGATGTAGTGGATGTTTATTTAGTAGCTTCCTAAAGGACACGAGACCACGAGGGTGTATGTGTCAGCTGTTATTTTCATTGGATTATTGTCCAACTTACATTTCTAACAAGGGATTTGCGATATCTGCAGAATCTGAAAAAAAAAAAAGGAAATAATCTACAAAAGAATGAGTCTAAGGTTCAGTGAATAAAATGTACCAGACTTATGAACTCACTAAGCAACAAAGCATGTACAAATACAAGCATTCATATCTCATTTATCTAGCTATTTCTTATATAAACCTTCATGAGCAATTATCAATCATTAAGGATCCATACATGAAGAAATTCACATTATGTTACCATTGAATAGTGTGCTGAAATAGGCTTTCATAGCCATCAGCCATCATATTAGCTCACTATGTATTTTGATCACATAGTAATATATTGTAGCATTTCATATAGTAATAAACAATTTAAATATTTCATAATAGGTAATATAAATCTCCATGTTACTCTAATCTAGCCTTATCCTTCTAATCCATCTTTATCCCTCTTATCAATCTAGAATGTATAGATCTAGGATCTAGTTCAATATTCCTCATCACACTTCATCATTATCACATTATCACATTTTATTGCCATCCATTTCATATTACAAAAATGCTATCACACTTTACATGATAAAATGATTCACAATAAATGTACTATAACATTTTTATTCACATTCATGGTCTAAGGTTTCTTTTATTAATACACTAGGTTCAATTAAGCGTTAACCAAGTAAAATCCAATATAGATTCAAGAGGTGCAAAAACAAGCCAAGAAATGCAGAGATTTTTGAAATTATGATTAGGATTGCAATCAAAATTGCTGAAGAAGTTTGAGTAGAGCCATAATCAGAATCGGAGACTCAAATGAGAAAGATTTGATTTGACTTAAAGGAATTTAGCTAGTTATGTGAGTATGCAAGCCAGAATGTGCAAATGTTTAGGAATTCCATTTCCAAGCACAATCAAAATCACGAGTATAATCAAAATATAGAGTAAAGAAGGTCGATTTGAATCGCCCTGAATCTAGTTCAAATCTCGATTCAAATGATCCAAATTGTCAGAAAAAAACTTATGGGTTTCTGCGAATATGATTGTGGGTTCAGTTTAAAAAACTATGATTCGAATTGCATAAGTAAAAATTGCAAGCAATAGCAAAAAAATAAGGGAAGACAATTTCCAATTCAATCATTCATTATAAAATCATATCTTAGCATGTTTTAATTACTCAAGCATACATAAAACCCATCTATTTCAATTACAAACTAATTAATTTATTAATCAATCCTTTCAGTCACAAATTATGCCTCACAATCTTAAAACCTGTTTCTATCATCTATCACCAATTATTCAACATATCACAAGCAAGAAACATATGTTAATTCACAAAAATGGTCAAAGATATCCACTTTGATAATTAGAAACACAAAAGTGCATCTAATCACACCAAGTCCGCCTATACTCTTCAAGAATACAGAAGATAGCTTTCAAATTTTTCATGGATTTCTCTCTTGAACTAAGCTTATATATTTAGATTATGGTTCAATTTAATAGAAACTAGTTATATCTAACAAATTTAAGCTCTAAAATGCCAAAAAAATCAAGTTAATTCATAGGTCAAATAGCAATGTGAATCACCCAATAAATTAGCATAATTTTGATATCAAAATGAAAAGGAAGAAGAGAAGTTTACCAATAAAAGTTTAAGAAAATATTAAGAAGAATTAGCTAGCTTACTTGTAGAGAGAGAGTGAAGACAGAGAAAGAAGATGAAAACTTGGAGGAGAAGATGGTGAAGTTCGCATGACTTCTTTAGACTAAGGTTAAGGGAAAAAAAAGGAAGCTGGCTAATAGGAGGGCAAAATGGGAAAAATAGGTTAAATTCTCAATAACTACAAGTTAACCATTTCCCCTTTTTTGTTTTGTAATTTCTGTTTCTTTCATTTTGAACTCAAATTTAACATACTTACTAATCACTAATGATCACAAAATTTTAATATAATTAGCTAAATTAAATACCTTTGTAAGAGCTCTCATTTTATACTCTTTCAATATTTGTAACCCTAATTTCAACATTTTCAAAATTTTATGGAAATTAATTCTCAAAAATATGAAATTTTGTTCTTTGAATATTTATAGTAATAACTTAATCTCCAAAATATTTCTAAAATTTTGTATAGTCTATTTCTACTACATCTAGATCTCTCATAACTTCAGATCTAAAATTTCAAATTCTTTGAAATTTTTATTTTCCTTATTTTGTTAACAAATTTGATTTTAGAAAATTCAGCATATCACAATTCTCCCCTTAAAAGAATTCGTCCTCAAATTCGAAAAATGATGATAGGTAATCTAGAACAACTAATGATTCTTATTTTTGTCCCTTACCAAATAATTGTGGATATTGCCTTTGCATATCAGTTTCCAATTCCCACTTTGCTTCTTGTTCATTGTGTCATCCCCATAACACCTTGATAGTTTTGACTGGTCCCACATACCGTGATACTAACTTTTCCTTTTTGCCAAAGCACATAATTCTTTTCATAAAGGATACTTTAAGAAACACTTGATCATCAATTTTGAATTCAAGGTCTCTATCCTATTAGTCACATATAAGTTTTGTCTATCTTGAGTTGCTTTCATGCGACCATGGATCAATTGTATCTTATCAATTGCATTTGCTACAAAAATCTGATCTTAATAACTTTGGCTCCCTAGGTTCAAATCAACTTAATGGAGATCTACATCTCCTTCCATATAATCCCTCAAATGGTGCCATTGGAATACTTGATTGGTAACTATTGTTGTAAGCAAATTTAATATATGGCAAGTACCTTTCCTAGTTTTTCTCAAATTCCATTACTTATGTTAGAACCATATCTTCCAAAATCTAGATTGTATGCTCCGATTAACCATCGGTCTATGGATGGAAAGTAGTGTTGAACCGTAGTTGAGTATCTAATGCTTGTTGAAATGATTGCCAAAAGGGAGAAATAAACTAGGTACCACGATCCAAAATAATTGTCAACAACACACCATGCAAAGGAATTATTAAATTGGGGTATACTTGCACATATTGGGCAATTGAATAAGTTATCTTAAGTAGTGAGAAATGAGCTAATTTAGTCAAGTGATTAATAACAACCCAAATTGAATCATAATCCTTCAGTGATATTGGTAATCCAACTAAGAAATCCATCGTAATACTTTCCCATTTTTACTTTGGAATCTTAATGGATTGATGCAATCTTGTTGGTCACTGATGTTCAACCTTCACTTGTTGACATGTAAGACACTTTGTTACATATTCTAGCACATCACGTTTCATAACTTCCCACCAGTGTTCTTCAAAATCATGGTACATTTTAATCACACCAATGTGCATCATGTATGATAAATTATGAGCCTAATTCAGCAATTCTCTATGGGCACTTAAGGGACCCACAATCGTCCTTCTTTCTTTAGCACTTCTGTCTCATCAATTGTAATATTTGAGTTTGGTTCCATTTCCCCTCTTTGTTTAAGAATCAGGTATTATGGATCTTGTTCTTGAATTTCTTTAATTTGATCTACCATTATGGATTGTACAATTATATATGCCAAAATCATGGTCTAGTCTAGAACTTCTAATTGCACTCCAACTCTTTCAAATTCTAGGTAAGAATACATTAACTTTTCCTTTTTGCAAAGAAGATAAGCCAAACTACTTGCCAACTTGTGACTTAATGTATCTAGCATTACAATTGCCTTGTCAGGATGATACAATCCTGAGCAATCATAATTTTTTTACTAACTTCTATTTGAAAATGTATCTTAAGCTTTTGTAGTCCATATAAACCCCAAATGTTTCTCTGTAGAAGTAGTGTCTCCATATTTTTAAAGTAAAAATAACTGTTGCCATTTCCAAATCATAAGTAGGGTAATTCTATTCATGCTTCTTCAATTTCCTTGATGCATATGCAATTACCCTTCTATTCTACACTAGCACGCACCCCAATCTACTTCAAGAAGCATCATTAGGCCAAATGACATTATGAGAAATTCATAATATTCAATTCGCATATAGAAGACAATTTCGGGTACATCTTCTTTATGAATCTTCAACTGATTATATCATAATCTCAAATCACTTTTTGAGAAGTACTTTGCTCTTTGTAACTAGTCAAACAAATCATCAATACAGGGAAGGGGATATTTATTCTTAATGGTCACCTTGTTCAATTGGCAGTAATCAAAACATAGCCATAACAATGCATCTTTCTTCTTCACAAAGAATATGCGTGCTCTCCAAGGTGACAAACTTGGGAAGATGAACCCCTATCAAGTAACTCCTATAATTGAATTTTCAAATCCTTTAATTCTAATAGTGCCATTTGATAAGGAGGAATAGAGATAGGCTCAGTGCAAGGTATCAAATCAAGAATGAATTCAATTTCTCAATCTAGAGGTAATCTAGGTAACTTATTAGGAAATACATTAAGAAACTCTTGTATTACCAAAACTTTGTTTGGATTTAGAACAGACTGATTTAAATTTTATACCATAGCTAAATATGTTGTGCACTCATTGCTTAATAATTTTCAAGCTTGGACACTTGAAATTAACCCAATTATCTCAGCTATCATTTCCCTTTAAAAAACTATAATAGAGGATTCATCTACATGAAATGTAACCTTCAAAGTAATTTATGCACACATGGTGCTGAGAAAGCTAATCCATTCCTAGAATCACGCCATAGTCAACCATATTTAACATAACTAGATTTGTAGTTACTTGCTTATCTCTTATTATCATTGTGCACTTTCTAACTAAAAGGTAAGCTAAAAAAGTCCTGCTAATGGAAGTCATTACTACCAATGGTGTCGCCATCAGTTCACCAATTTTATTTAATAAAACAACAAATTTCTTCAGAATAAAAGAATAAGTGGCACTAGGGTCAAAACAATACATGAGCTTGTAAATCATGTATTTTTAAAATACCTGAGTCTATTGTATTAGATGTTTGGAGTTTTTTCTAGTAAGGTTATAAGCTCATGCTGTGGCCTCATTGGGATTTCTTCCATGATTACCTCACCTATCATTTCATCCAAACACTATGAGAACTCTTATTGAGATTGCAAATGGTACTGGTAATTGATTCTCTTGCTTGATAATTTGTATCATACCTCGAGGCATCTACATTTATAGGACATTCTTTCATCCTATGTCCAAGTTGATAGCATTGGAAACATCCAATCAAATCTTTTCTATAAGGCCTATAGTGATTTGTTTTACAAACTTTGCATTGTTGCACACTAAGATTAAAATTTCCTTGACTTTGGGGTACACTCATTCCATAGAATGAAACAACAGTCGTTGAAACTGATTGACCTCTGACTGAGATAATCTAAAGAAAAAAAAATTCTTCTCCACCCACTTGGTGGTGCTCCACGATTTGGAGTTGGTCTCCCACTCTAAGATGTTTGGCTCCCCTCAATTCGAACTCTCTTCTTACTAGTAGAAGATGTTTCCCTCTCTCAATGCTCTTTGGACCTTAACTCTGCCCTCAAAGCCTACTTCATAGCTTACTGATAGATCAAAATAATAGTCACAAAGCCTTTGCACAAACCTTTCCACCTTCATGGGTTTATCAAGAATCAAATGGGTAGCATACCGAGAGAATTGAGTGAATTGAGCATCATATTCATATACATACATATTCTCTCACCTCAAATTTTCAAATCTATGGGCATTCACTTATCAGACACTATATCAGAAACTAGGAGGAAGGAATCTACTAATAAAAACTTCTTGGAACATTACCCAGGTCAATTGTTCTACATCTGTAACTCACCCTTCAATTGTTCCAACATACCAATAATGTGCTAGATCATCCAACTGATATTTACCAATTCTATCAATAAGGGTTTAGGACATTGCAGCATCCTACCATGCCTTTCAATTTGATCCAAAAATCAGTATAGGTTTGCAGAAGAATTTGTTCTTGAATATTGAGGTGGCTTCAGTTTCAGGAATTCATGAACAATTCTCAACCTATTTTATTGCTTGTTTCTAGCAAGAGAAATTTGATCTCTTTCATTTCACCTATTTCATTTAGTCTCTCTATTCTGATCTTGGTTTTGATTTTGTATTAATGTATGCCACTAGGTGATCCATTGCTTGTTAGACTAAGTTTTCTCCCCATTAGGGGACTTAAAGGTTTTCACCAACTCCGCAGTGAAGATTGTTTCATCCAATGGATGATCCTCCATGATCAAACTCATGTTCTTGGCCTTCTTGCCATTTAGTTATCACCATAATCTACATAATAGAATTAGTTGAATTCTCAAGACACAAGACAATTTTCATTTAACTTTGCTGACACAGACACATATTTCACTAGGTCAACGGGGAATGGTATTAGCAATACATGACCCTGGGTGCACATGTGCTACTAGTACTATTCCTATTAACACTTGATAAAACTACCATCACTATACGACTCTAAATAACTGTACATGCAGGCCCATTTTTACAGGTTTAACCTAAACTAGACTTTGATACCAACAAATGTCACAACCCTAAAACCTTGGTTATGATAGCGTGAATATCAGTCCCTCACCAGATATTCATTAGCCTTTTACCATCTATACTTGTTATCATAATTTTAGATTTTTCTCAGAATTATCTCATTATAATACAAATGTGACTAAATCATGGCAAACTCAACACACAAGAATACTCATGAAGAAATATACACATATGCCATTAATTTACATTGTTTCTACTTAACATGCCAAATACAAGTCTTGCCGGATTATACGTATGTCTACAATAGTTACTACAAAATATTTCCTATCCATCCTATATCCTAGGGTCCACTTCTACTTCCAAACTACCAAATGCATTTTTCAAAAATAGGGCATCCAAAAGAAGTTACACTAACCTATGTTTTACCATATTTTCAAAACATAGGTTTTTATAACTAAGCTCTGTAGCCTTTTCTATTTATAAGCTTTGAAAAAAAGATAGCAAATAGTTTCCATCTAGATGGATGACCTTTAAGGGTCGAACCATCCAAGGGCTATCATTAATAGTACATTTGGTGGTTCTAATGGAATTATTTCAACGCTATGCAGAACTTCATATCTTGCCAAGTTGAGGATGATGGTGTAGTGAATGTTCATTTGGTAGCTTCCTAGAGGACTTGAGACCATGGTGGTGTATGTGTGAGTTGTTATTTCTATTGGATTATTATCTATTTTACGTTTCCAAAATGGGATTTGCAATATCTTAATAACCTAAAATAAAAAAAAAGTACATAGAAGAATGAGTTTGGGGCTTAGTGAATAAAACATACTAAACTTATGAACTCATCGAATAACAAAGCATGTACAAATACAGGCATTCATACCTCATCTATTTGGCTATTTCTCATATTAACCTTCATGAGCAATTATCAATCATTAAGGATTCATATATGAAGAATTCACATTATGTTACCTTTGAACACTGTGTTGAGTTAGGCTATCATAGTCATCAACCATCATATTAGCTTACTATATATTCTGATCACATTATAATATATTACGGCATTTCATATTGTAACAAGCAGTTCAAATATTTCATAATAGGTAATGTAAATCTCCACGACTAAGTGAATGTCTCTACATACAAGAACATTATAATAAGATAAGATAAAATGTATATGTTAGATAGCTGCTCCTTGAACACACACTGCATCCTCCGACTCTTACATAGACTTTCTTAAAAAGGATTTTCTTGCTCCATACATCTATCTTAATGTGTCTCATCCAGTACTTTTGTTACTATTATGCAGGTTATAATCTACTATATTTTGTTGTTATCTCACTGCTCTTAGGACTCTAGGAATCAAATTACACCATTCCTAGCATAAGATGTATCCTCCCCATCAAAATCTTCATTACCACTCTTGTTGCCTTATTTTGCCTCCTTTTAAAGCTAGCCATGTAAGGCATTTAGGGTAGCCTTTTATGGACACTCTACAACTGTATGTGACCCATTACATAAGAAACAAGCCAAAATCTTAGACTTCCCTTTGCTGTTAGATGTTTAGGATGATGTTAAAACTTGCAAGTTAGATAACACTCCATTACCTCCTCCAACATCCTTTGAGTTTCCACCTTTGCCTGGTTGGCCACCATTAGTAGTACCTCTTTATAGGACTTTAAGCTAGAAAAGTTTATGTTGTAGTTAGACAAGTGCTGGACTATAGTCATGGATTTTGTAAGGCTTTGAACTCTGGATTATTGGAGTTTCATCCTAGCTTCTTGTGATAAACCATTAATGAAACAAAATAGCTTATTTATTTTAGTCATATCCCTTACATCCTACATGATGGTTGTGAACTTCTTCACATAGTTCTAAATTGATCATGTCTATCTCAACTCTCTTAGCTTCTATAAGCCAAATAGTTAACATTATCAAGATAAATGTGCATCTTCAATTCCTACTTCAGTTCTTCCTAAATGTTGATGTTGCACCTTCCCTCCTGAATCTCTTGGTACTTGGTCCTCTACTAGATCTTAGCATTTTCTATGAGGATCATAGTAGCTTAGTTTAGCTTAACTTCCTTAGAAGTTATATTAGTTGCTTGGAAATATTAATCTATATCAAATACAAAATTCTCGAGCTTTTACATATCTCTATTCCCTCTATATGGCCTTGTTTCATAGATTTTCACCTTTCCCCTTTGCTTTGAGGTATCACCTTCTTGTGAACCATTCTCGATGGCCATCATCAATACCTCCATTCATGGTGTTGTGGTGCTTATCCCAATATGAAGAATTGCTATAACACCCTTTACTTTGTTGCTAAGGTCGTTTGTAGTATCCCCTAAATCCTTTTGAGCATTCTCAATTGTAACAAGCTTCTCACTGACTTACGGAGCATCATTAGTTCTTGTGCCTTTAACACTCACACTAGCTTTGGGATTTAAGACTCAATGCTTGAGAGATTCGCAATCTTTGGCCATTCAAAAGAGTTTAGGGATCTCTTCTCTTTGCAATTTTCTTTTAGATTTAGTAACTCCTTTAAGATTCTTGAATGCAACGTCAATTGCATCAAAGCATTTAGCAAATGTCATTTTCTTTGACATAATGATGTATTGAAAGGGCATAATAGAAAACAAAGAAGCATGGTCTAAACCACACTTTGATACCAAATTGTCATGGTCCAGTAACTTGATTTTTAGAATGTGTGGTGCTTAGTCTCTTCATTCAACATTTACTCACTTAATACTTAAGAATAAGTTAGTTAAATGATCATGCACCATTTTACTTTTGAAAGTAATGGGCAATACCCATAATTTATATCATAAGTGGCAAACACATAGCACATAATTAACCAATTCATGTATATAGGCAACCAATTCACTTATGCTGGTAAACAAGATATGTTTATGCAATTTGAATATATGCAAATGAATGCAATAAAAAATAGATAAATTTATTGAACAATATTTCAATTGAAGAGGGATTATTTCTTTCATTCATATAAAACCTCATTACAAGACTCCCAAGTGTGTGAGGGAGACACCAAGCCACATACTCATACCCCTAGACTAATGCCTTAATAGCTACCCGGGTCATTGGACACTTTCCCCTAAAGAGCATTCTAAGCCAAAACCCTAATGGCACAAGTAGACATGCTTTTTTCAAATTGATATATAGACTTTTTTCCTAGATGAAAAGCGTTCTAATACACCATAATGCATCAATATAAAGATAAAAATCCATGGATCACAACTATATGTTTATCTACTTATAATGGATAACTTATCTTGACCAAAATTACATAAATATCCTCAAATGAGAAAAAATAGGAAAAATAATTTACATGTGTATTTTCTATTAAATTTGCATCATATGATCTTCTCTTCATGCTTGATTTTTGTGCCAAGTTTCATTCAAATTTGAGCACATTTGCTTATCAAATCCCTAGTTGTGACACTTAGGTACATGCCTTGATATAGCCTATGTTGTTCATGTACTAGGGAGATATTTAAGCGATTCTAGTAAGAGACATTAGATTGCTACTGAAAGAGTTATGAGGTACTTACATGATACAAAGGATTATATGCTAACTTATAGAAGATCTAGTAATCTAGCAGTTACAGGCTACTCAAGCTTTGATTTTACTGGCTGTCCAGATCATCATAATTTGATATTTAGATACATCTTTATGATAGCAAGAGAAGCTATTTTATGGAAAAGTGTCAAATAGTCACTCATAGCAACCTCTACGATAGAAGTCACTTGTTATGAAGTTACTTGTGAAGCTATGTGGTTAAGGAATTTCATTCCTAATTTTAACATTATTGAGAGCATTTTGATGCCCTTAACTATTTATTAAGACAATGCTACTGATGTGAACTTATCTTGGAATAATAAACGTTCTGCTTATAAAAAAAACTTTGATGTCAAGTTCTAATTTGTAAGAGAAAATATACATTAGTATTATACTTGCATTGAGCATGTTTCCACTTATCATATGCATGTGAATCCACTAATCAAAGCCTTAGTGGTTCAAATGCATGATTATATAAAAAGAATAAGTTTAGCTAAGTTTTTTAATGTTCTAGGTTAGTAGGAGTTTTATGTTTGATGTAATAAAATTGAACCTGTTGTTGATCTCAAGATTCGTATTAATGAAATATTCATGATGTTGTCATATAGTTATTGTTATTTGTGCACAGTGTTTATGGCTTGTTATTGAAGACATTTAGACATTATCTCATTGTTGTGTTGAGAATGTTAATTCTCATCAGGCATCTTGTGGATGCTTTGAACCTTCAAGAAGAGATTTACATATAATCACATTTATTGTAATATCATTCTTGTTACTCACATCTCACATTATGTTTTTAGCCAATGAGGTATAAGTGTTTAAAAATGCATGATATCAATATCCCTATTGGATATGATATTCTATAATGTTGGATACTTATGATCTTAATCAAAACCTATAGCTGTAATAGTGTCATAATTTTTTTAACATTCTTTGATGGACAACATATTATAATTTAGAGAACTATTAGCTCTACTAAGATTTGAACTATGTTGTCCAAGTAGGGTAATATTAAAATTTTCCCTGGTGGACTTACATAGTTCAACTAATAAGGTTTGAATTATAATATGTATGAATGTCAAATTAATGATGTTTTTATAAGACCATATAATTAATAATATTGTTTGAACTTATGATGACACTTAGGTCTATTGTGATAATTGTTTAGTGTGAGCCTTGTTTAATAAGTTTTTCTTGTGATAGGTAAGTTATACAACAAGATTTGTTTTCTAAATGAGGCAGATTCTTACTCTCTACCTTGAGTTTAGTCCTACTTTCTCCCATTTAGTTAGCAAATGTTCTTTCTCTCTCTTGATAGTTAAGGTTAGAGATAATACACCTATTTGGAGGATTAATCATATCAAAACAATGGATTTACAGCCAAATTCAAGTAAATAAATTTGACCTTCTATTTATTTTATAATTTGCACATAATGTATGTTTCGTAACATGATATATCTGGACGGCAGTTTATTTGTAAATTTTTTCTTAAATTACCAGACTTCTGAATAAGGTGCCAAGGTTTCACATCAATTTTCCCAACAACTTTGATTTGGGCCAGCATCAGTTGCCTTCCAAGGATAATTCATCACGGCTTCTTTTTCCTTGTTTTGGTTGTAGTTGGAAGCCAAGTCCTTAGTCCCTTTCCTCTGCTTAAATTATGGTGTTTAGGTTTTCTGATTTTCCTTTGTTTTTGGTTTATTTGTTCTTTGTCTTCTTTCCCTTTCTTGTTGCTTCTGTATCATGAAAATAAAATAAAATATATTAATATAAATGAGTGTAAGTTCGGATTTTAAGGATAATTTTTTCTTTCTCCCTACTATTTTAGGTTCAGAATAGTGGAAAATTAAAAAAAATTATAAAATTATAGGTAAATTATATAAAATTTCCTTCAATTATTTGTAACATATGCTTAATCCCCTAAACTATAAAATATGTAAATGATTTATCTTAACTTTATAATCATGCACCTAATCATTTAGGTTTATTATTATTATTATTATTATTATTATTTTATAGCAAGAGTGCTAAGTTACTTAACATGTACATGTAACATCCTCAGTTTGAATCAGGATGCTAAAGAGAAAAAAAACCTCAAAATAATATCGGATGCCACTACACCAATAAGGATATTAGTAAAACAATCTTTAAACCCAACAAAACAACCCTTATATGACTAATTAATTGTACAAAATAAATATACATACTTGAAGAAATTTGTTGCAATGAAGAATTTGTGTTAGTAGATATCCTTAGTTTATAGGGTTGATGCTCCAACATCCACAAATAATAAATTTTGGAGATGAAAATGCGTTAGATTAGAGTTCCAACTTCCAAAGTTCAAAAATAATGAATTTGAATGATAAAAATAAATTTTGCAGTATTAATTAGTCATGTAATAAAGAAATAACCGATTCCATTAAATTTAGTAAACAATGGGATAATAAAAAAGGTTAAATGCACAATGTATTAATTCTAATTAAGAAGGTTATATACATATTTTCATAATTTAAAGAGTTATAGCCACGTTGCGAA
>JANHAO010007871.1:0-19761 GCA_026873985.1 Saraca asoca | reverse complement strand
TGTGTGTGTATATGTTTTTTTTTTGAGTGCGGGTCGGGGGGGGTAGGATAAGATCAAGATATCTAAAGCCATCAGATGCATGCATATATCCACTAAAAATCAATAAATCAATTAATTCATTGAAATGCTTCACTAGTCTCGATTGCCATGGTGAAGATGAAAACATTTTCATTTGCCACATTTTGTGCAATAATGATAGTCTATTTGAACAATATTGAAAAACTACCACCTGCTACTTATCTAAAGCATACCTCAGCAGAAATTGTGTAACTTATTTCTTTTCCGCAAATATCTGAAGAAGACAACACTCAGGAAGTAAATTGGTAGATCAAATTACCAGACAAAAAGAGAACGCTACTTTACTTAAGCTGTAAAAATGCATATGAATACAAACAACAAAACTGAAATATGCAAGCACACACACACATAGAGGCAGGCATTCTTGCCGCACATCCTTCTTCATATCTCTAAGTATTATAGCTGGAATAACTTCCATGGATCACATCTTTGGTATTTCTGGTGCTGCAAATTCCTCTCCATGAATTAAGCCTCAAGTTACAAAAAAAAACATCAGTTTTGCATACCCTATATTTTTGTTAATTTACTAAAAAAAATTTAAACCCTTAGTGCTCATAAATGCACCATTCAATACCCTGTATCTGAGTGCATGTTTAATGTATTTGATCCTGCCAATTATACGAATTATGTTACAAATGACAACTACAGTAGCCAAAACCAACGCCAAAACTTATGCTGTTGTCAGCTTATCTTTGCAGATCCACCTTTTCAATATGGGAAGCATTTACCATGAACTAGACATTTTGAGGGTACTGATTCTAAAAGCAAACAACTACATGAATTCAAAATTAGAGTATCAACTATCAGAACACTTTTCATAGGTTAGAAACACAAGAAGAAAGAACATCATCACACCATAGGGTGATTGCAGTGGAATAGGAAGACTTGTGACATGCATCAGTGACTCCCTAAAATGGAAGTAAATCTGAAGGAAAAAGTTAAAAGGGTTTACCATTTATGTCTCGCTTAGTCTTGCACATGGGACATTCTGCATACTTAACTGAAGGGACAGTCAGCATTGTCCCGCAATAATGACAGAACAAGAAATCACGTCCTTGAGAATAGGCCATCATATCCGCCTGCAACTGACAACAAAAAGAAATGTATTAGACCAATTGGAAAGAAATCATAGAATTGAAGTGAAAAATCCTAACAAACAACCTCAAATCAAAATCAGTCAAAAGTAGGGTGCTAAATAGTACTACGAGTATATCGATACCAAAACATAATTAAGTTTAAAATTTACGGGTAAAAACAGAGATTTTGAGGAAACCCAGCAAATAGCTTAAAACTAAGACACTAAGTCCGTGAAAAGCCAGAGATCTATAACTTGAGCTAAAGAGGTGAAGAAGACACTAAGTCCTAAGTCCGTGTTGTTCCGTAAGGTTAGTAAGAACCAAAGCAATCAAAATTTGAGCAAAACCGAAAACATTGCTTAAAACTAAGACACCATCGGGGGGCTTGAGCAAGGAACTAACAGTCCTATTGTTTCGGCCAATAAGCATGAAGCTTTTCGATTTCCTCGGCAACAGAAAGAAGGAATACGGAAAATTTCGACAACACAGCAGAGCATTGATTGATACAGTATATGAATCTAGTTCTTTGGTTCAGATTTCACCTCAACGAAGAATAGCGAACGGATTACAGCCACAACCCAGCTCCCTTGTGGAGTCAATGCAGCTAAGTAGGGTTCTTTCAGTTAGTTTACACCTTTGGGAGAGGCAACATTCGATATTTCGATTGCAGAGGTTTTAGCTGTCTATCATAGGGGTTTAGATTTCCTACGGGGCAAGGATGAGGACTCCATAATATTTGGGCTCAAAATTTGTGGGTTCATAACTGGGCCTTACTGTTTATAGATCCTATCGACCATAAGTCTGGTGCTTTAGGAATATCAGTTTTTTGTGGGAAAATTTTTATTATAAATAATTTCACACTAAAAAAAGTTGTCCAAAAAAATACTATATATTCAATAATTTTGTTAATTATTCTAATAAGGAACTAATAAAATAATTTGATTAGATGTAATTAAATAAATTAAGAACTAAATTGATATTAAAATTTTTTAGAAATTAAATTGATATGACCTGAATAAAAATAATTATTTAATGAAGAGAAAAAAATTAGACAAAAACAAAGAAGAAAAGAGCTTGAAGAGTAACTGACAGAACTCAACAGTTTAAAGTAAAATAAACAAGTAATTAAACTATAATCATGCAGACAAAAGTTAAATGTTTGTTTGTCGGTTGTATTTTGATATCAAAACATATCCCTCTGCTAAGTTAATCCACAGTTATATGTTTCTTGTCCTTTGCTAATCCATAATGACATCTTTGTGCTATTAGCATTTGATTATCTGCACCATTGATGTTGGATCGGCAACATTTTGTACTAGCTTCATTGGCCTAAAACAGAAAAGGTAAAAACTAAAAAAATAATAATAATAATATTTACATAAATTTTTCAGATTTAATCTCACTTTTATACATGATATAATATAAATTAAATTGACAAGACAACTTAACTTAAAATATATCTTGTGTAATATGATTTAAATCAAATTAATTCAAAAAAAATATTTAATTCAAATTAAAGTAAATATATGAAAAAGTTGTAAATAAACAGCATATAACAGTGATTTTTGTAAAGTAAAAGTTACACTTTGAAAGCAAGAATTGGTTGAATAAAGATAAGACTACAGCTAAGCATCACTCACTAATGTCTGTTTGATAATAAATTAATGGTTGATTTTTTTTCTTCTTGTCTCCTTGATGGGATTCCTTTATTCTCAATTATAAGTGGCGAAATTGTTCATCAGCATGTGCTTTTTTATTTCACTTGCCTGTTCTTGCTTTATCCACAGTGCTTCTTCCCCTCATCTTTTGTTTCTTCTACAAAGTTCATGGTTTCTTCTTTCTAACTGCTTTGGATGCCCTTTTTTTTGTTTTAGTGGCCATTACTTGCTCAGCACTGCTAATCATGGCATACATTCAGACTACAGTTTTTCACCCCTCACAAAATAATTTCTTTTATTTCTTTTATTTTTATAACAATAGCAATGATTAAATTATTAGAAGCACACTTAAAGGACGGAGATGATATTCAAAATTAAGAAAAAAAAATTAGAAATCTTCCAAAAATAATCATATTATCACTTCAACTCGAGGCTCTCACCTGAAAATTAAATTTCCTATTTAATCAGTTTCAGAATCGGCTAAATATGACGCTTTCTGTCTTACTTCTTTCTCATAATCTTTTTCACAAACTTAATATATCTTTTATTATAACGGAAAATAATCAATTAATTCCAAAATGAATGAAAATTTTTCGGAATAAGCAAACTCTAATTTTTTCGGAATAAATTTTTATGTTAGATACATAAAAAAGAAACAATTTTCTTGCTTGATTCAGCATTTTAACATTTGACTGCCAGTTGGAATTCACTCTGCAGGGGTTAGCACACAAACAAGTTCATACTATTTCTGTTGTATAACCTTGCCACAAGCATAAATTCCATCAACCACAGGGGCTGATAAAAAAATTATTTACACAAGCAAATTACAGATTTACACGTATACCAAAACCAAAATGGCCTCTCTATTATATTAAAAAAAAGAGAAAAGATCCTAAAAGGCTAAAACTAATCAAAAGGGATATATTTGTTAGCAGTGATAACAATATGACTGAAGCAGTAGCCAAAAGGCTCTAACAGTCAGCTAAAACCACTAAACAGATTGTAATCCAGATTGGTCAGGCAATCATACTGTTTGCTTCTGGAGCACCAGGCAGACAAAAAAGCACCAATTCAAGCAGAAATGACCACCACACTAATCCACGCCATTTCCAACCGCAGGTATACATGGCCCTACCTTGATACAGACCAGGAATTGGCAGACAAAGAGATCTCACCGGTGCTATCTGAGTAAGCTTCAGCCACCAGCTCCTGAATCTCTTCTCTCAACTTCAGCAAACAGGATGTTTGAAAAGGTCCCATGGTCCCGGGCAATTATTGGGATAATAATCACAGGGGCCTCTTCTTACACATGACTTTGCATCTCTTTTAGGGGGCCAACAGATTCTTATATAAGAAATGGCAATTTAAGCTGGGTATCTAGACAAAGCTAAACTCGGCCACCTGCTGATTTCTGGCAGGATTACATTATAGTCACGGAAGAGCCACCACTTGCCATAAATTAGTTAGGGATCTTAGCCACCGGAAATCTGAATGGGCCCCTCCAAATGCCAAACTTTTACCAATAATCTAAACTGCAATTCCTACATAGAGTTCAACCTCATCCTGCTTTGTTAGTGATGCTGCAGCACTCTCAAGCCTCAAAGAACACAAGCAGCATTTAATTTGCCAAGTCCACAGCAAATGAGATATGCCCAATCTCTTCCCCAACTAGGGAAGTGCCCCTAAATTTCAAACAGTTACAGGCAAGCCGTAATTGTAGAATGATTTTATCCTCCCATCCCAGCCTGCGGTCACAATGACCAGACCCCATGCATGAGAATTGGAGGTACTCTTGCAAGAGGATTTTAAGAACTTGTATTCGGATTTATGGATCATAGATGTTTTAGCCTTGGGGCTTGAAGTAGGAAGCTTTTCCTCAGGCCAAGTGGCAGATCCCTTTGAAAATGGCTCCAGGAAGTACTCTTGGCCCAAAGAAAAAGAAGCAGGTGGACTGAGATGTAGGGTTTGAGGCAACCTGTGATCCAAGGCATTCAATTGGTTCTCATTTTCAGTATTTTGAAGCTTTAAACCACACCATGGAACAGCTACAGACGCATTTGACAAAAATCGCTCACAAGACTTAATCTTCTGAACTTTGATGAGACTAGAATCTTCCTGACTAACATTCCAAAAGTATACATTTGAGTCATCAGAGGCTGATAATATATGTTTCCCATCTGAAGTAAAAGAAGCAGACATTTGGCTCCCTGCACCAAGGCCTGAAAGAAAATAGAAAGCAGACTTAGAAACTTTGTGTGATGAGTAATAACAGAGAAAGTTCATAACAATAACTAAGCATCTAAACTTGAAAGCTGTCATTTTAGCAGTTAAGTCTGCCAGAACAAATTGAATAACAACTTAGAAATCTGTTGGAAAGCAAGGACAACTCTAGATAAAGAACATACTGTTGTATTTGCGAATAACATTAAGCCCATGTAGAATTTTGACTTGTGAATCAGCACAGGTAACCATAACTTTGCTAGAATCTTGGGGGAGAAACTAAATAAAGAAAACGAATAATTAGTCAGTCACATGAAAGTTAACATCTTATATATAAAATCATAACATATACAATGGAAGAGAAGAAAGGACATAAAAATGGAAGGACTGAGTTGGCACAGGAATAACTACCTGAAAGCCAGTTATTCCTCTGCAAGGAAACTTCTTTTTACCACGTAGGCATAGTTGGGCATCCAACTCCAAATGATTTTCTGATCCAAGCAAAAATCAAAACCATGCACAGCAGTAAGAACTCAGCCTCTAGAGTCATGCTTTCTAGTGACAACTCAATTAAGATTTTGAGGCATACAGAATCTTGTTACTTGCAATATCAAAATCAGCTTAATAAAAATAGTCAATTTCCCATTATTGGACAACTAATAATATTTCAACAACACAACAGACTTTTCAGGGAATAAATTGGATTCACAAAATTATACTTCATGCTTCTCATAGTGTCACTGGGTAAAATTGAATTGGCTTATCAAGCCATTAGTTAAAAAAAGCAACTGTTGGCCTTTTATCATCTCATGAAAATCCAAACCTCAATATCAGCCCTAGTATTACAGATTTGGAAATGATAGTGCAAATGTCAATCCAAGAAAAGTGCAATCAAAATGATCACCATTGAAGAGAAAGTGAAATTTGGAAATGTGAAACTATATTAGAGTCAATACACCAAATGACATATGCAATTATCAGTCAAAAAGCTTGCAATGATAATTTAAAGATCGAAAACACATAATTATCATGAAACTTACCAAATGACATAAAGGAAAATGTGAGAGTATATGAGAAAAACACGATACCTGAGATGTGGTAAAAGCGGCAATTGCCTGCCATGGAGCCAATGATCCCTCCCTGTATTAGATATAGATTATTCACCTAAATGTTTAACTCAATTCCCATCTAAACTTTAATGAAGTGTAAAGAAAAGTCACCTGCCCATCAGGTCGGTAACACACTGCAGTCACAATTTCTTTGATATCAGTCCAATCAACAACTTGACAACCAGGAATTGCCCAGATCCGCACTTTTCCATCTATAGATCCGCTTATGAAATAATTATCATCCACAGGATTGAATTGTACGCAGGTCACTGGAAGACGCCATCAATAACAGACAAGCCAATTAGACTATAGTAAACAAAACTAATTCATAATAGAAAACAAGGACAGGAATGCAGCAATGCGCACCGTAATTACTGTGTGAGAAAACTTTCAGGCAATGATCATACCCTATGCGCCATAGACGAACAGTTTTATCAACCGAAGATGACAGCAGATACTGCAGCAGAAACAAAGATGAATAACCAGGTCAATTTCCCCAACGTTTCATGTATAGTAAGTTTTATGCTTGGTCTTGGTTCACAAAAATTTGAGTTTAGGATTTCCACTCACATTATTCTTTGACCAGGAGAGATCCAAAATATCACCTCTATGCCCACGGAACTCATGCAATGGGTTTTCCAACAACCGAAAGACCTTAGGAGGGAAAATAACACAAGCTGAATCTGATGTTTTTTTCAGGCTCTTGAGTTTACTCATTTTTTCCTTATCCGTAAGCAGGGGTGTCAATTCAGAGAGATGATTAACTGTAAAGTATATGCAGGACGGATCAACTTCTGGAATGTCCATTTCATTACGTCTCTGATCCTCCACCACTTGCCACAATCGCACAATCCCATCTTCACCAGCACTGGCAAGATACTGCCCATCAGGACTGAATTTCATGGTCAAAATTGAACCTTCATGGGCTTGAATATTTTGACCCATGTAAAGAGCTGAAAGTTCCTTAGTCTGCTTCCTCCATTGTCGAACCTTAACTTTCTGAAGTCTACACCCTGAGCATGCAAAGGTGCCATCATGTCTTCCACTGTCAACTTCACAGTTCCTATCAATCATACATGTTATGGAACGCAATTTACTTAACCAACGCCTCCTAGCCCTCTTCTTCCTGCCCAGTGAAACATGTGTCTCCTCAAACTGCTTAGTCATCCTATGCTGGAATGCAGATGAAGTGCCAGAGGTGCTCTCAAAATCCCCAGGCCCCTCGGCAACCACCAATTGATCCAAATCCACCTCTCTACCATCACTAATCTTCACATACTGCCCCTCATCATCTCCATTAAACCTCATTCCCCTGTCAATCCCATCTTCACTTGTCAACTTCTCCACTGAACCAAACTCCTCTGAAGAATACAAAGAAGATGAATAAGACAATGATGTCCGGGTCGAACAAAATTCCTCTTGAACTTCTTCAAAAGAGGTTCTTGTCGCGGAACCACTACTACCTTTAATTCTATCAATCTCATCTTCTCGCTCAATACTGGATGCATCTAATGAATTCTCAGTGGCAATCCTATCCAAACTCAACCCCATCCTCTTCATGAATTTTCTTCGACGCTCCTTCACACTACTCGGGCTCCGAATCCACATTTCATATTCGAAAGGGTTTGACATTCCAATGTCAAGCCTAGAATTAGGATCAAATGTGTCAGTACCATCGGATTTTCCATCAGCAATGGACAGAATATTCTCAGGAGCATCGAAAAATCGACATTCCTCGTCTCGGCTGAAGCTGCCCATTATTTTCAAGTTCAACCCATGAAATCCCCTCAAACAGACAAGATTTAAGCCTTAGGAATGTGGAAAAATCATATTTGTCACCTCCAGACAAAGCCACTCAGGTAAACTATAAAAAAGAAAAAGCACAGAAACCAATATTAGCCAAATCTAACATTTATCATTAATATCACACAAACAATAATAATAACTTGATAAGAAGAACAAAACAGAAACCGAGAGTCCAATATAGTTCCCAATCCATACCCATTGAACCTGGTCTTACAGAGAACAACACTCTCAGAGTTTCAATCGTAAATGACTACAAAGACATAAAAATAACAAAAATTCAAATGGACCCAGTATTTTGCATTAAACAAATAGTCTAAAACACCTATGAGAGAACACAGATCAAACCCATTAAGATAAAGACTGAAATATTTTGAATTGACTGGTTTTTGAAGAAATCATTCAGCAAACAGAAAGTTTGCTTGTAGCAGCAGCAAAAGAACATTTTATTTTCATCAAGAGAAGGAAAAATCTGCTTACATGGACTAATCTCTAGAAGATAGTATTGAAACCGAGAAAGGTGCAGATCGAAGCGTCCATGAAATATTGGAGCATTATGGACTCACGAGGACGAGGAAACAAAATGAAGCACCAGGTGGAGCATAACAAATTATATAAATATAAACATGAAAAAAAGGAAAAAAAAAAAAAAAGAAAGGGGAACAGTTGTTTAACAAAAAATTGAGAGAGGACGGGACAGGGGGAGTGAGGGTAAAGCAGGAAAATAGAACAAAGTCTTCGATATTGGTGAAACGGATGGCCCGAGAAACGAGATTTCGAGAGCAGAACTTGTGTTCATGTTTGTACGCGCGGTCTCTCTCTCTCTCTGCACAAATATGCTGGCTTTTGCCATTTACTATTGCTAATGCTAACTGTCAAAAATAATAATAGTAAAATTGGCTTCATAATTACATTTAATTATATATAATTTACTGAAGACCATTTTACATATTCATTGTTAAAAAAAAATCTTATTTTACTTCACAGGATTATATTGAAAATGCTGTTTTTTTATTTTGTTCCAAAATAGTTATTTATATAAATAATTTAAGATTCATAGCAGAGAGATATTAATTTATCAGTTTGTACACCTTTATTTGTGAATATATAAACTGTAATAAAAAATTATATTTATCCTTACTATATATAGTCTGTAATTTCTATCATCTTTCTTATAACACATAATATCTAGAGCTGAAGTTTCTCAACGATTAGACTTTTTGTAATTAAATATCAAACTATATATTGATACTTATATTTTTACTATAATTAATAATTAATAAGAATAAAAAAAATCACTTTTGTCTTAATCAATAATCGATTATTTGGCCAATCACTTGTCCCTGATTAGGTTATATATTGAATAACAAGAATTGGAATACGGGGTTTGGTCACTGCCCAATTTCCAAACCGTCAAAGCCGAATTAATTATATAAGTCAGCATCATATTTCTTTGACCTAAGAATTTTAATTAGTCAAAGTGGCTCCACATTTTCTAAAGTTTGAACTATTTTCGTAAAGGTGTTATAATATATGAAGAGAATGACCGTAGATTAAGATTAGTCAACGGTCAAATACGACCCATAAATTGTTTTTTTGTGTCCTTTTTTTTTATATATATATAATTGAATGGTACTGAGACATTCATCAACGTCTCAATGTCACCCTTTTTCCGAACTTGATAAATCATACTGCATTCAGCAGGGCATGGGCATTTTTGTCATGACAATTTTAGCCCTTCAAATATCAGTATAATTAACACAAGTTTTTGTTTTCATATGTTGTCTGCAATATTACACTATTTTTGTAAGAGAGCTATAATATTTTTTTTATAAATTTTAATGATATTATAACTTTATTCTTGTTATACAGAACCTATTATAATTTTTTTAAAAGGAATTATAATTTTGAATAAATAATTGAACAATAAAAACTAAAATACGATTTTATCCATTTATAAATATAAATTTTTTGATTTAATTTTTATTCTTGATTTAATCTTTGACATATTTAATTTCTTATAATTAAATGGTGTCATCCATTTAATTTACTTCTTTTTAATTAAAGTGATAATTTGAAAATTCAAAACTTAATTTAATACCTTTTAATACTTATATAGACAATAAATACTATTTATATGAGAAGATTAATTATTTATATGAATTAAAATAATATTTTATTAAATAATAAAAAATTAAAATAATAATCCTATGTCCTTATTTTTAAATTAAATTCATGCAGTAAATATAAAATACCAAGGATGTTATGAATTATTGAAGGATATCATATTATATTTTAACATTTTATGTTATCAATTTTTTAATAAACTTAAAGATAAATAAATAACGATATTTTATTCAATTAAATTAAATCTCTCAATGATCAATTGAGAATAAATATTAAATAAAAATTAAATTAAAAAAATTGTAAGCGAATAAAATAATGTTTTAGTCTATAATAAATACTAATGGCTTTATACCTATAACAAAATCTCTAACATGAAATTTTTTAACAATTTATGATAAAATTGTAATAAATTTCATTAAAAAACTATGTTATGATTTTTCTGAAAAAAAAAATGCAAATACCAATCCGTACATGTCCTGTATAAATGCTTGTATTTATATGGAGATTTCAAACCCACACGATCAATTAAAAATGTATATAAATTGAGTAAATATTATTTGGAATATATAAATTATACATTTTTTAAGTAATTATGTTGGACGAATAAATCAGGAATTTTATTGATATAAAATAGTTAAGCATTTAAACAGGATAATTTTAAGTCAATGCAAGATCATTTATAAAAATAGTACTCTTGGTTAATATGTTATATACATATATATATATATTAAATAAGACCCCTTACATAAATTATAAATATATATATATATATATATATTCTCTTTACTATATTATGAAGTATAGTATTATATATAAATAAATATATCAAATGCGATTTCCTTTTTTAATGGGATAATACATACATTCTTTGATTCTCACTTGTAGATCGTATGTGCTTCTTAATTTTGTGATAATCTTACACTCATTTGATTTTTTAAATTTCTCAAAAATTAACACATGTTATAATTTAAATCAATCTGGCTTAAGTTAAAAACTTAAAATTCTGTTGTAAAAAAATAAGAGCATTTAAAAATATAAGTTCGATTCCATACATGAGAAGTACCATGCGCACATAAGAATATATTATTCTATACAAAAAAAAAATGTTATTTTTCTCAATTATTTCAATCATTGGCGGCCAGTTGAGAACTTGAGATGTCCAACTCAATTATGTTGTAAGTATCTATGATGATTGATGGACCTAAATCTATTAAAAAAAAAAAAAAAAGAACCCTTCGCCATAAACCTAAATAACGTGATCTGAATTGATACCTTGATGTGCTAATATTGTGATTCTATCTGCTTGGACATTTTTATGCATTGGGGATTAAAAATTGAGCTAGAAGTTGGATTCACTGTACAAGATAAATAGGAAAAAGGAAAAAGAAACAATAACTCACTATTTTGCATGATCATTTTACATTCCTATTATTATTATTGAAGGAAAATCTAGAAATGGGATATTTATTCAAGAGGTATTGATGCACATAATATATATAAATAGAGTTATTTCTTAGATGACTTAATATAAAACTCTAAAATAAATTTGCATCGATATTTATCTAATTGAATTGAATGTAACATTAAATTAGGATTAGTAAATTTAAATATTCGATAAAATCAGATTTTGATATTACTTATTGAAAAGTTTAGATGATTAAAATTCTTATCTAATTAAAATATAAATCTAAATAAGATAAAGACATAAATAAAAAATTATCTTATTTCATAAAAATAAAATTTGGATCAAAATTCTTATAAGTATGTTATTTTATTATGAAGTTAATTAGAATATGTCAGTAATTTATTTGAAAACTTAAAATGATACTTATATATTAATTAACTTCTTAAGATCATTAGCAAAATTTGAATATAAGATATGAGTGATGGAGTACAAAATGTTATAGTATTATTGTTGAATTAATCATTGCATGGGAGTAAAAATTAGTTGGAAACAACAAATGGCATCATAGTAATTAAGGGATTGGTAATTTTGGTTGGGTAATTGGTGAAAGGACATCGTATTATAGGGGCTTATGTCTCCATTTGGAGCATACAAACCCAAAAAAGTCAAAAAAAGAAGGCTTACATTGCTTCCAATTAAGCCAACAAATTAGGTTGTGATTCATTTTGTCTACTAAAATAGCCATAGCTATTGATTTTTAATCCCTACTAAAGCAATTGGAAAGTAGCCACCAGACAGAGATAATAGTTCAAAGTGTTTGGTATATGTCTTATAGTACAACCTAAGCAATGATTAAAGTGACAAAAGGAGTATTATCATCACAATTGAAAGCTCCTGCAATAGAGTGGTAAAGGAGAGATTACTTAGGGGAGATGAACTTTATTATGACAAGCAGAGTCCAATAATAATAATAATAATATATACATATATTTCTACAACAAACAAACAAAGAAAAAACACTAATGATTCAAAGTTTTAGCCTTTTGCACTCAGCACTATGATGTTAATAGTGTATTGTATATGGCATAATCGACATATGCCGACAAGTGTAGAAATTCGTGTTTGTTACCTGTCACTAACTAATATTGTATAATTAATTAATTAGTGCTGCCTTTTGAGTTGATTTCGCTAACATTGATTGGGGAAGTGAAAAATCTATATTATATGTAGAGATCCTTTTTAGTAAATATATTAAGTTACCTAAAGAAGAGATAAAAATTTATCAATTTATTCAATTCTAATTATTTAAAAATAAAATTCAAAATATTATATATATACATGTGCGCACAGACTTTAATAAAATGTATTTATTGGGCGAATGAAAAAGGGAATATACATAAGATGTAGTTTAATTCACATAGAAATTAAATTAATATAAGAAGTTACATTTTATATGGATTATTTTTTTATAAATTTTTTGAGAAATATCTTGGGTTATTTGATCCGTAATAAAAAAAATTATATTTTCAAGAAAAGTTCTTATTTGAGAATAAATAAATAATTTTTCATATTTTATGAAAAGTAAATATATTTTTACTTTGTAACTAATTAAGACATCAAATTTATGCGTTCAAGTAGGTTATACTTCCTACTTGCTGTCTGTCACATGACACCTTACCTTGACGGTAAGGGGTTTTGATAGTTTTCTTGTGGTCTAAACGCTGAAGTTTCAACTGTTGGCAAATTTGAACGTGGAAGCTTTGTGTCAAAAATCTGTTGGGAAATTTGAACGTGGAAACTTTGTGTCAAAAATTATAACCAAAGAAGTGTTAAATCATAAAATACAAATATTCAATATTCAATGTTATTCAACTTTTAATTTATTCACGAAAGATGATAAACAAATAAATTATGAAAATAAAAGAAATAATATAAATGATATAATAATTATTTAAATTCACATATCTTAAATACACCAAAAATTAATTTATAATGCATATATTATATACTTTTCACTTTTATAAAAGAGTAAAAGTTAATTATGAAACCTTATGTAATTCCTATTAAGGTTATAAAAACTATCACTTTCATATTATAATCAAATTTCATAAATACAAGTATTTATAAATCAAAATCCTTATTAAATGATAGGTCTAATTTAATATAATATTAAATATTAAGATATATCTAACTTGATTAGAATTATTATTTAATCAAAATTTAAATTTAAATAAGATGAATATATAAATAAATAATTATTTTATTTTAGAATTTGGATAAAAATCTTAACACCCACCTTTTGCCATCAGTATTAAAAAAAAAAAAGGAATTAGAGAAAGTGGGGAGAAATGTTCATTTTCTGAAACAAAAAAAAAAAAAAAAGGAGATCAGAGAAGTACTTTAAAAATGTAATTCATTAATATTTCTAGTTTAACACCTTAATATATTAATTGGTATATATCTTCGAGAAAGTAATATTAAAGGCACCGTTTGCCCTCAAAACGATATATTAGTGTTTGATGCATGTATTAGTAAATTTCTAAGCTCAAAATTAAGTTTTCCTAACGGTGTTAATCTTATAAGACTTGAACAAATACTTTGCAAGTGTTCAATTATATTTATCTTTGAAATTCATTAAATTGACAAAAGTTACATAAAAAAATATGTTGTTTTTAAGAAGTAGTAATTGATTATCGATTGATAAAATGACGTAAGTAGAATTTTTAAAAAAGTTTTATTTTCTATAAAATATAAAAGTTATTTTTCTATTTTCTTAAGTAAAAAAAATTTCTTATAAAATTTTTAATTTTTATTCTCAATAAAATATTTTTTAAATATTTATAAAAAAAATTATTTTTTAAAAAATTCAACGTCATATAAAAATTTACTCTGACGATACGAAAACACCTTTGATCTCTTAAGTTTCCATAATGCACTGATTGATAAAGAAAAAAGTTGGTAATAATCAAATACGTACATAACCAATATGAAATTTGTGTGTGAAACAAAATTAATTTGTCTGCGTCGTCATACATGATAATCGACAAGAATCATCAATCCCTAACATAAAAAAAAAAATAGAGGGAAAGCGTTGAATAAACATTGCATGATGCACATTGATGCAATGCATGGCCTGACAGAATGGGATCTTATGTCCTTTCAAATTAAAGCCTCCCACGTTCGACACATGGCCGGTGCATGTGATAGCCACGTGGCTTATACATATATATATATATATATATGTATATAAGAATTGATGATCAATTGACATAATAATTATCATACTCTTCTTGCATATAAAATTTAAATAATAGTATACAATCACATATATTGTTGAAATTTATTTATATTTTAAAAATATATTTTATATTGATTTCAAAACTTATTAATAAAATGATATTAGTTTTGAATTGATATAAAATTTTGTGAATATAATTTATATGATAATTATATTAAATCCAATAATAGGTTTCATAAAATAAGTAGTTGTACCAATAGTTTGAAACCAGAGCTTGTTGGCTCTTTACCTTGTTATTAAGATAAACAAAACATGCAAAAAGAAGTTGGTGACCGGCCATTCACAATCAGGCCTTTTTTTTTAAAAAAAAATTATTATTAAGTTTATAAATTTTAGAATATCTATAAAAAAATTGTAGGTTAGCTTTTATTTTTACTGCACTTGATCGATAATTAAACTGATAAAACTATAAATCATGCCATTTAATTTTCCACTGAATGGTCCCTTATTGTCGATAGGAATCAAGACAAATTAAATCAGTGTCAATAATTTCCAATTGATATTATCTTCATTGTTTTGAAATTACAAGTACACTGTTTCAAAGCATGCTCAACTCACTTCTATCAACTTCAACTATTACATGAAAAAAAAAAAAAAACAAAAAGAAGTTAAACATATGTTGTCCAAATTTCCATTTATTTGTCAATAAAATGATCTATCAATATGTGGCTGTATTTAGAAGTAGAAAAATTAGAGAGAATTAAAAAAATTATAAACTATAATTCTTATTTTCAAGAACACAGTTCAATTGTTGTTTATCATTTTTATTTTATTATTCTCAAATAAATAAAATGCGCCTAGCTTAGCATCTAATTAGAGATAATGAAATTCTTTACATCAAATGGGACAAGGAGATGAAAATAAGTATGAGGATGTTGACATGCTCTTCTTGAGGTTGTCATTAGGCTGCTGTCACATTTGTGCCAAAAAAAACATAAAAGGGCAAGAACCCTAGAATCCATCTTCACAACTTTTTCCCCTAATTTCCATCCTCTTGTTAATTATCATCACTTGATGGGATTGAAGATTTAAACCTACTCTACCTAATCCATAAATTTGGTCTAAGCGTGACATTTATACAACTAGTTTTTAATCTATGCAATTATATGAGTTTGTGTTTTATTTTATTAATAATTATTTTTTTTAAACTTGAACATTATAACCATTGCAATAAAATTGTGAATTTTTTTTATCATTTCTCTTTTTTTTTATATATTTTTGTTTGATTAAAATGCATTTTAAACATGACAATTAAACATTGATATTATCAAACGCACATCATACGTTGTGTGAAGTTTGCATGCCTATAAATTAAGGCCACAGCACTTAGGGTGCAATGTGTTAGTGGGTTTCATCCTTTATGCTGAACGTCCAAATTGGAATGCTTGGGGTGGTGAATTGGAGTTGACCTATAACTGATTTGAATTGGATCATATATAGAGTTTGACTTCAGAAATCTTGTAAGGGAGAGAGCACTTTCGTTTTCAATATATGCAATGATATCTCCATTTCATACATAAAAGCGTTAGGCTTTAAAAGTCGGAGAATTTCCAAGCCCACCAAGAGGGATAAGAGACGGAGTTAATTTTCCCAAGCTTGAAACGATTGATATTTAGAATATTTGGGTCTCATAGTTTCTTTCAATTTTAAGGAGATAAAGATATATTATTTTATTTTAAAAATCATATAATTTATTGAAATTCATAATTTAAATACAAAAAAAAATTATATATATTTTTTAAATTTACACCCTTAATTTTTAAATTGAAGGGGTAGGACAGGTGAGATACACATATTGCTGAATTTGGAGTTTTTCTTGAAACCAAGGTAGGCTTGACTTGCTTCTTTTAGCTTAAGTAACATATTCTGGTGTCTGTTGTGTGGTACTTTTGGGTATGGAATTCCATTTCCACCCATTCTTACAAGAGATTTTACAGTATTTTCGAAATGATAAAAATGTTTAATAGGATGAAAGGAAGCGACAGAAAGAAATTGGATGAATTACACAAAGGAAGAATTTGTTCCATTGTAGGTTTATTTTTCCTCGTCTCACGGTATGAATTTTTTTCTTGTGAGTATAATAGAAAAAACAAAAAATAATTGGAATTTTTTTAACAATAATCATTTTAATATTATTCTTTTAAAACGTAATTACAAAAATTTGATGCAATAGAATTCATTTCTTGCCAAGGCTCATAATTCACCTATATCAAAGAAGGAAACTGATCAAATAGAGGAACTTTTGAACATTTAACAATCACATGGATATCAATATTGACTCATAATTTTGATGAATAATTTCTCTAGATAGGAGAAGATTATATAAATACTCATTCAAAATCTCATTTATCAGATTTTATTGTGGAAGACATAAATTATTTTAAAGAATTTGCCATGATATATCTGCTCTATGCATAATATCATGAAAAATAGATACAAATTTTTTATTATTACTTGACAATAAATCTGAAAAAATATTTAAAAATATCAAATTTAGATATTTATATCTTCGTCAAAGTAAGTTTGCATTTATTTATTTTTCCATATATAATATTAAAAAATTAGAATTGTTTACAATAAATGTAGTTAACATTAAAATATTGATCATCCATTAACATAGGATTCACATTAATTTATATGATCTTATATCAATGAATGATCAATAGTTTCAACTATAATTATCATTAATACAAATGATCTATATTCAATACTAATGTAATTATCATTAAAATAGAAAAAATAAAAAAAAAAGTAAAATTTTCTTGATGCCCTTACTCTTGATTTCCTTCAAAGAAGTGAATTATTTGAAGTGGGCAAAAATTGACTTGTACACTACATACCAAAATCAAAGGAGTTTTGTCATGGAGATAGAGAGAGATATTGATGACATACATGTGATGGGTGATAGGCAATGGGGCTCACACATACGTAGTACCACGGCAATGGACAAATGATAAATCTTAGTGAAAAGAGTGTGAGGAGGTATTTGTGTGTTTGGGTGAGTGGGGAGTGTG
Organism: Saraca asoca; assembly: GCA_026873985.1. Lineage (NCBI taxonomy): Eukaryota > Viridiplantae > Streptophyta > Magnoliopsida > Fabales > Fabaceae > Saraca > Saraca asoca. Next base: position 1,973 of record JANHAO010007871.1, on the reverse strand, counting down.
ATGGTTTGCATTTCTCTGCATAGCGTTTATTATGAAATGGGTGCCCACCGCCCCACTCTCGCCACTTTAAAGCTTTGCCCTCTTCACTTTCCCTCACCGTCCTTTTCAATGTCTTCATTTTCTCCCTTTCATTTATATCTCTGCAGGGAACATCCTCCCTCAACCATAAAAAGGGGAATAAAACCAAATGTAGTGAAACTTGATTCACCTTCAACTAACTTGGAATTTCAGTCAATTTGAAATGCAATTTTTGAAATTTGATTCAATTGAAATCGTTTTTTAAAAAAATAAAAAATTGAATTTTTTTTTAAAAACTAATTTTTTAAGAACTTTATATTAGTTAAGACTCAAGTAAAAAAATCTAAAAATTTAACTTAATATTTGAGTATTGATTTTTTTTTAGAAAAGGGAAAAAAAAAGAAGATATGTATGTAATATTTCTTTTGCTATGCCAATTCTTTAGAGATACCCATTAAAAAAATTGTGTATGCCTTTCGCCATAAATTGCCACTAGATAAACTAAGAGGATAACAACAATCAGTTAAGGGAGAAAGAGTTAGTATTTATTTAGAGAAATTTTGTTTGCAAAATTTACTTCTCTCCTTTGGAAACACTAAATAAATTATGAAGATTGAAACTAATGGTATTATTGGTTATATTAAACGAGTTAGTATCATACTCCGTCTTGTGTTTATCTTATTTTAGAAAATAAATTGCATGTGGAGCTTGGTTGGACAGCTTTGTCAAGAATGTGAGAACTTGTCATTAGCTTTCAAGTTAATTTGGAATATGGGTTATAAAATGATTGTTTGGGATTAGATTTTATGATCTTAACGAAAGTTCTCCTTAATGATAATATTTTCAATTTAAAGTTAGAATTATTATTTAATTTATGTTAAAAAATATATATTTTCTTAAGATCGATAAGTTAAGAAGATTCAAATTTAGAAGGAAGAAAATCAATGTACAGATTGAGTCAAAAGAAATATTTAGTTCAATAATAATAAAATATTTAACTTATCTACTAATCTTTGATATTTTTCAGGATCAAGAAGAGGCTTCTCCTATCTTAGAAGAAGTTTGGTGTTACAATATATTGGAGAGTTAATTAGTTTGCAATCCAATATACCAGATTCTTTAAGGATATGAAAAATATTTGAGGAAACCCAATTCTTTGGTCAATTTTATTTAACCTTTCACCGGAGTTAGATATTATTAACTTCAATACTCTTTCTCCCGGGACTAATTTTTTGTTATGTAGCTATTGTGAGTGGATTTTTATCCCCAGTAGAGTTTGGTTATGATTTTTGTTTTTCTGGGCTTTTTAGCCCCTTTCTTAATTGGGAAAAAAAAAAAACAAATCAGCAGGTGGTACTTCTATTGGTATTTTCTTTTGCTGCAACAAAAGTTCACTGATCTGCATCCAAAAAATATGAAGTTGAGGCCACTGGGTCCATAAATTTAGTGCTAACTTTACCGCTTTGAGAAAGGGAAAGAGAGAAATCAACCGTCGTGATACTTCACTTGTCTGCAAGTCCCAATGGTCCCAAAGAGAGAAGACACATAAACCGTGAAAAAAATTTGTTAAAAAACAAAAACATTCTATCTCACTTCTGAAATTCTTGAAAAAGAAAAAAGAAATAAACATTAGTATAAAAATAAGTTTCTAATGAGTGTGTTTGGCAAGTATTCTAAGTTAACTTATAACTTATTTGAAACAGCGTTTGAACTTATAACTCATAATTTATTATATATATATTTTTAATTTTATCCTTAATATTTTAATAAAATTATTTTTTTACTCTCTTTTAATTTAAAAAAAATTTTCACTCACACTTTTACAATACTAATCTTTCTAAATTAACAATGTTTCTCTTAATTATTATATTATTTTTACTATTTTTTGAATTATTTTTAATATTATAATATTTATTTTAATTATTATATTATTTACACTATTTATTTTAATTTTT
>JANHAO010007870.1:0-19769 GCA_026873985.1 Saraca asoca | reverse complement strand
TGCATTGAGCTTTTGATGGATTGTTTGCTTGGCTGAGTTCTAGTTTCTTAGGGTGATTTTGGCTTAATTGGATGCTTAATCTATTGAACCTTAATCAACCAAATGCTAGATGCTTATTTAGTAGAGGACTCATTAATCATTTCAAGGCTTCTTATTATGATTTAAGGCCAGAAATTATAATTAACAATTGAATGAATATTTAGTGATCACTGATACATTAATCTCAAGTTTAGTTTATTCCTTTAGGCTAGTTGGTTGCTTACTCTTGTTTACATTCCTACATTGTTGTTTACTGTTAGGATAGATACTACTAATCCCTCCTTATTTTTACCTCTTAATCTAATTGCTATCATTAGAATGATCCAAGGGCTCGACCCGGTGTTGCCTTATATCACAAATTGTAAGGTAAATTAGTTATAAATTTCTAATTTTGATTGGATTCAGTAACCATCAATATGTTTTACAGTTATTGGCGTGGCAATCTTATTTCCCTCTGGGTTGTTTGATCAAGAATAGCCGGATATCCTTTGGACTCTTCTCTTAGGCCAAACTGGTCTATATAAGGTGTAGGAGGCCTCCTTCCTTGCTTCAAAGAATAACCAGATGGGTATATTAACTGAGCCCCTAATATTTCTGAAGCTCTGGCTTTCGGCAATGCACTCTAAGGCATGTATGGTCTACTACATGAGATTGCAAGGTATGTATGGCTTGCTACAGGTGGTTCCCATGGGGTAATCCTCTTTGAGGACTTTGGGAATTTTTTCATGACATCCTTATGGTGCTAACAAGTTTAGCTCCTCCTTTTTTTCTTTTTTATCCCTAGCAAGCTAACCATTTGGTTTCTTCAGGCGCCCAGGAGTTGCAAGGCTAAGAGAGGAGCTTTCAACTTAGGAAGAAGACAAGAAAGAAGAGCCATAACTATTTGGCTTACTTGCTGGCCTTACTGCTTGTTGCAGTTCATCCTTTTCAACTGCGCTCTTTCATTTCCTTACACGGTGGTGCCAAATGTCTCTAGGTCCTCAAGTAGTTTGATGAAGCTAAAGGATGCTTTCCTTGCTCAGGAAGGTTAGGGAAAACTTGTGCAGCCACTCTGCTTGCCCCAAGTGCTCTTTCTCTCGCTCCATACACCATGGGAATGCTGAAGTTCGATAATCCACTGACTCGAGTGGAAGTTAAGGAAGGGTTGGAACAGCTCGACCTACTCATGGATTCCAAGGTTCATTGGGATTTAGCTCTTCCTCAGTCAATTGTAAGCTTACTTTCATTTGTACTCTTGATCCTTCATGTAAATTTACTTCGTTGAAAGAGGTTTTGTAATGAAGCTTTGCATTTTATTTCTTCTTTTTCCTAAGCATGCAACATTAGCGATTTAGTAGGTCATAGCTGGCAACATAAATAAGTCCCTACAAACCATAACTTAGTAATTGTTAGATAAAATAAGTGCTCGTTAGGTCAATTGACCTCAGATGATATTAGTTCAATTAATATGGATGAACTTCAGTCAATAAATCATGACTTAAAGGATATGTGCCATGTTGGATGACTAATTGATCATATTAGCTCATTTTAGTTGGTAATGAATTCAAACACCATAGTGCCATTGTTGGCCATGAGTTTAAGCATCGGAGTGCTTGAGCTAGTAATAAGTTCGACCATTGGAGTGCTTGAGCACCTTCGCTAGTATGGGATTGAATGCCTAGGTAAGCCGCATGGATGCACCTTTGTCCATGCAAGAGTTTAGTGCCAAAGGCACCTCTTGGATGCTATCCACGCAAGAGTTTGGTGTGTAAAGTACTTTTTGGATGTGGGGTTTTGATAGGTTGCATGGATGTGCCCTAACCCATGCAAGAGTTTGGTACGTGGCTAGCATTTCTTGGATGCGGGTTTTTCATATTGTTCGTGCAAGAGTTTAGTGCCAAAGGCACTTCTTGAATGCAACCCACACAAGAGTTTGGTGCATAAAGCACTTGTTGGACATGGGGTCTCAGTATTATCTACACAAAAGTTTGGTGCCGAAGGCACTTCTTGGACATAGCCTACGCAAGAGTTTGGTGTGTAAAGCACTTCTAGGACACGGGGTCTCAATATTGTTTGCGCAAGAGTGTGGTGTTGAAGGGACTTCTTGGATGCAGCTTGCGCAAGAGTTTAGTACATAAAGCACTTCTTGGATGTGGGGTCTCAGTATTGTCCGCATAAGAGTTTAGTGCCAAAGGCACTTCTTAGACGTAGCCCATGCAAGCGTTTGGTGCGTAAAGCACTTCTTGGATGCAGGGCCTCGGTATTGTCTGCACAAGAGTTTGGTGTTAAAGGCACTTATTGAATGTAGCCTATATAAGAGTTTAGTGCGTAAAGTAGTTCTTGGATGTAGGGTGAGTTAGGAGTTATGGTCTGTCACTTGCAATCTGTAATCCTGCGGGTCATTTGGCATGCTTCCGCTCATTATGTTTGCGACTTTTTGATTTTTGCCACTAGCCTATCATAATTACTCCTGCCTTTAGTAGTCATGAGTGCTATGCTATTGTTAGCTTGCTCCTGGTATTCACAGGACCATTAGATCATGGGTAGCTAATGGGTTCCCAGATCTAACGGTGGCACTACGCATCATATAAATTGAAGAGACTCTTTTCTCCCTCTCACTTGTCATTTGAAACTTGAAACTTGAAACTTGAAACTCCTAAGCTCTTTTTGCTCATTCTCTTTGCCAAATCCCATGATCATTCATTGTTGTCTATTGCATCAGCACCGTTTCAGTTCCCCAATTGCTATTTGGGTTCTACTCATCAAGAAACACTTCTATATGCATCTTTGCACTTTCTGCTTCTATTAATCATGGTGAGCCTTTCCCTTTTTATGTTGTGGTTTTTGAACTTTTTTATGTCATGTTTTGTGAGACTTATCTGCTTATGGTTGAAAATTTTGAATGCAAGCTGAAGTCATTTGCCTATGCACTTTCTTTTTGCCTATTTCAAATTATTTGATTGATCTATCAATAGACTCTAAGGTTTCTGATTACCATTTTAAGTCTTGTGTTTGTTTTTTGGATTTGTGGTTCAATTGTTAACTCCCTTTTATCTTCTGGAGTCTGAGACTTAGATGTTATGACCCGAGACACACATGGCCTGTTGTATAGGAAACTATTAGCCTCAGTTCTTTAGGTATGGTCTGCTTGTAGCGACCTGACCATTCCTTTTCCTTTATGTAGATGGGTGTAGCTCATGGATGTTGACATCACTAAATAAGGAATGATGACGAGCCTGACTCTTCGACACAGGGGTGGAGTAGGTGCAACATTTTAATGAAGTGACCTTGAGGAGTGGTAAGGTTGCTGGGGACTTTACTACTCGTTTAGACCCCGTTGGGGGTCAAAAGGTCACTTTAAGTCAACAACTTTCTAAGCACCAAGTATTTAGCCTGCACATTTTGTTTGGCTACTTCTGTGAGCTCCTGACCACAATCCAAACATATCAGCATCACAAGGGATACCACATCATGGTGCCCTCCCCGGGTGATTATGTTCCTTATCCACCTCAAAGTTTCATTGACATTAGCTTTTTGTATCTTACCACTGGGCTTAGGTTTCTAGTGCACCCATATATTGTTAACTTCCTGAATAAAGTTAAACTTAGCCCATTGTAGCTTACTCCTAACTCTTACACCTAGCTCTCCTCCTTGGCATTGATATATTTGAGAAATACTCTCCCATTCCCATTGGCTGAGGTCTTTTGCTACTTGTACAACATTAGGAGGCAAGCTCATCAGATGAGATTTATTATCTCTCAACTCGGCCAACCGAGCATAAGAAGATATTGCTGTAGGGGGATGCCAAAGGGAAATCCAATGTGGGGAACTATAAAACTAATCGATTTTATATCTCATGTCCATCCCTAAGTGACCTCAGAAATTTTAGTTTTGTCCTTATTCCTGATGAGCAAGCTAAGGACATGCAAGTTTAATGACTTATTCATATTTGCTTCTCTAATTCTAACTTTTGTCTCATTTTGCAGATGGGACCAGTAAGCATCTAACTCTCACGGCTAAGGAGCCCAAGGTGTTGAACAAAATCACAACTATGAAAGTCCTTGAAAACTATTTACAATTCAATAAGAGTCTCCTCTGTTCATAGAAGCTCGCTCCGGCTCTTGATATTGACCTCATAAGAGAGATAGGAATCCATTGTATGAAAGAGGTTGGCCCAGTAAATTTCAAGGATTACGAGAGCATAATGAAACTCATCCTTAGGATGTCACTATCTGACCTTGATAAGGATAAGACCATATTGGCTCCAGATGCTAGCATAGCTCCTATTGCTAAGAGCCAACCCTTGGCTTTGGCGATAACTCCTTCGCAAAAGCTGGTTCCTACCTCATAGCTTGAGGTGACCACTGCAGCTAATGTCACCACCCTTTCTGGGCCACTCGCTAAGAAGCGATAAATGGACAAGGTGAAGAAGGTTGCTACCTATAAATGAGTGACGCCAAAGGTCAAAGTCATAGAGCGATCTACTGGGCCCAGCTCTAAGACTGAGGAGTACCTCAACATCTTTCTGGATAATGTCAACATGATCTTAGGTCCTTGCAATAGGATCCAAGTGTTGGAGTCAAAAGACTTCACCACTGGGGGGTTAGTGTGCTACGCATCTCGTCATGGCCTAGTGGCAAGTAGAATCCTTTTATCCCAGTTCTTCTACTTTCTTCGTAATCTAACCTGACTATTTGGTTCTTCAAAACTTGCTAATAATGATAGAGCTAGACGAGGTGCTTTAAGCCCAGGATGAGGAAAAGGCAAAGCTTGTGGATGAGCTGGCTATTGTCACCATTAAAGTACTAGAGTTGAAGGAAAAGGTCAAGGACGCTAAGGCTGCCTTATCTCATAATATGATGGATCATGAGGCCATTGCACTAAACCTTAGCAGGTCAATTAACGATCTGACCAAAGTAAAGATTGACTTTGACCTGGCTCACAAATGTGTTAAGCGGGCAGTGTAATTAGCTGAGATTGTAGAGTAATGAGCTGGGTTGGCAAAGTAGCAATCAAAGGCAGTAGAGCAGTGGGTGGAGGAAACTTTGAAAGAGCTAGAGATGGCCAAGAAGGAAGCTACTCTTAAGAAGGAAGAGGTTGCCAAAGTTAAGGCAGAGACTGCCTCACTAGTTGTGAAAGCAATAGAGAAGGTGGAGTCTAAGACCAACACCTTTTTTTTCTACACCCTATGGGAGCAACATCCAAAATTGGACTTCTTCTTCTTCGGCAAAGAGGCTCTTGAGGCTGTGGAATGCTTCAAGAAGAAGGCTACTAAGGCAAAGTCTTCTAGAAAGGGTACAAGGTCTGTGGTTGAAACTCCTTCTGCCGAGGGTGCTTCCTAAAGAGAGAATAGCTTATAGATCATTGAAGCAACTAAAAATCAAGTGACCAATGACCCTGTTATTCCTTCTATTAATGCTTTGCCCCTAAAAAGCCTAACTCTTGAGTATCCAACTTCTTGAACTAGGACTTTTGTAACTTTGAATCTACTTTTTAAACTTTGTATCTATTTTTTGGACTCTGTACAAACGTCTTTTGTTGAATAGAACATTGAATAAACTTTTGCGACATTCTTATTTGTTTTCTAACAGTCTCATAATTGACTACTCTAAATGACTTGGCAAATTTTTACAAAAATGAGGGCCTACTGAATTGCAATTTAGCTAACATTCTTCATTTGATACATTGCTTACTTCCTGTGTGAGATTTTATTAGAACTTTATTCAGAAATAATCAAATATAGCTATAAAGAATCTGGGGGACACTCTTGAGTTCTTACAATTTTTTGAATAATTAACAAAATTTGGATCTTTACTGATAATATGGGTGAAGATGCTCACCATTCCAAGCTTGAGGGAACTCTGCCCCATCCATGTTTGCCAAATGATAAGCTTTGTGGCCAATACAAAGTTGTACCCATTTGGTAAAGTAGCCTATAGGCACCACTACAAGCTTGCAATTTCCACGAGCTATAGGAAGTGGTCCTATCAAGTCCATGCCCCAAATGGCAAAGGGCCACAAACTAACCATCTACTACAAGTAGGCTAGCAGGGCTTGCGGGATCTTTGTGAATCTTTGACATCTATCGCACCTCTTGACAAGTTTAATTACATCCTATTTCATTGTGGGCCAAAAAAATCCTTGCCAGAGAGCCTTTTGAGCTAAAGACAGCCCCTCAGCATGGTTTCCACAATGGCTGGTATGGATTTCTTCTAGGATAATATCACAATCAAGGCTATCAATGTATCTTAGAAGTGGGGCTAAGAACCCTCTTTTGTATAGCACATCGTCATAGATGCAATATCTGATCACTTGAGCTCTCAATCTTCAAGCTTCAAGCTTATCCTCTGGCAGTTTCTCACTTTATAGATAGTCCAAGATTGGGTTCATCCAAGAACTCGTCATCTTGGCAATTGTCATCAAAGCATCCTTCTATTCTATGCTCAAGGATAAGAGGAATTCTACTAAGATTGCCCCCAGGAAGTCAATGTCCTTAGTCGTGGCTAGGTGAGCCAAGGCATCAACGTGCATATTCTAGGTTCATGGTATTTGGTTGACCTTATAATGCTAAAATGACCTTAGCAATTCTTGGACTTTCTGCAAGTAGGTAGTCATCTTTGACCTCAAGTTTGGTACTCTTCTCACACATAGCAGATAATGAGTTAAGAATCACTAAAAATCTTCAATCTTTCAGCTCGCACCTCTTTGGCCAGTCAAAATTCGACTAATAAAGCTTCATACTTAGCTTTGTTGTTCTTGGCTTGAAAGCCAAACCTTAGCACACAGAGGATTTTGTGCTTTTCTAGACTAATGAGGAGCATCCCTGCCCCAACCTTTTATTCATTTGATGACCCATCAATGTATAATTCCTAACTTGGAGCTTCTGATATCTCCATTTCCTCCTGTATGGGTCTAGTGAATTTTGCTATGAAGTTTGCTAAAGCTTGCCCTTTGATCACCGATCTAGGCTTATATTCAATTTCAAACTGAGTTAGCTCAATTGCCCATGTAAAGAGATGTCCTAAGACATCTATCTTTTGTAGGACTTGTCTAAGTGGGAACTGTGTCAGTATTTCCATATTGTGTACTTGGAAATAGGGTTACAGCTTTCTCAAGGCAACTACTAGGCAATAGGCAAGTTTCTCCATAGATGAATACCTTGTCTTTGTATCCAGTAATCTTTTACTCACATAGTAAATGAGAAACTGAGCTCCACCTTCTTCTTTCATTAAAACCACACTGAGGGCATATTGGGATACTCCCAAATAAAAGATTAGCTTTTTGCCTTTTTTTGGCTTCGACAGAAGAGGAGCTTGCCCAAGATACTATTTGAGCTACTGGAAGGCAATTTTGCTTGTTGTGTCCATTCAAACCTTTTTGCCTTCTTTAGGACATCAAAGAAAGGGACACATTTATTCATTGCTTTGGAGATAAACCTGCTTAGCACCATGACTTGGTTGTTCAAACTCTAGACATCTTTAGGCCCAGTGGGGGATCTCATGTCAATAAGAGCTCTGATCTTTTCAAGATTTGCCTCAATCCCTTTGATGTTCACCATGAAGCTGAAAAACTTTTCGGAAGTGACCTTCAATGCACATTTGTGCGAGTTCATCTTTATTCGGTACTTCCTTAGGATTTGAAACATTTCCCCTAAGTTGTGAACATGGTTGATGACATGCTTAGAATTCACTAACATATCATCCAAGTACACCTCCATCATTTTTTTTATTTGATCTTTGAACATCATGTTCACCAATCGCTAATAAGTTACCCCCACATTCTTTAGCCCTAAGGGCATCACTTTGTAATAGTATAATCCATGATCAGTGATGAATGAGGTGTGCTCTTCATCCTGTGGGGCCACAAGGATCTAATTATATCCTGAGTAAGTATATATAAAGCTTAGGAGTTTGTGTCCTACCGTTGCATCCATAAGCTGATCAATCCTCAGCAAGGGGAAGCTATCCTTCAGGCATGCCTTATTAAGGTTAGTAAAGTCAATACAAGTTTTCCACTTCCCATTTTTCTTCTTTACAAGAATAGGATTGGCTACCCAAGTGGGATAGTGTACCTCCCAGATAAACTTATTCGCTAAGATACTATCCACCTCCTTCTTTAATGCCTCGTATCATTCAGTGGTCATTAGCCTTCGCTTCTGGTGAACTAGCATATGGCAAGGCTCAACATTTAATCTATGTGACATGACCTTTGAGTTGATCCCAGCCATGTGTTCATGGTTCCAGGTGAAGACATCAAGATTTGCTTTAAGAAACTTTGTTAGCTCTGTCTTCAGGCCTAGGGACAGATTCTTTCCTAAATTAAGGCATCTTTCAATGTTTGCCTCACTAACTTGAACCTTTTCAAGTTCTTTTGTTGGACCCGTCATCTTTTCAACATCTACTTCACGAGGATCCAAGTCATAGCTTATGCCAGTCAAGCTTATGGGATGCAACTATCCTCTAGAGACCACATCAATCTTCCTTCCCCTTTCCCCCATTTCAACTATGTCTTTATAGCATCGTTGGGCCACTTCTTGCTCTCCTCGTACACATCCAACTCCATTCAGGGTTAGGAACTTAATGGTGAGCATTTTGGGTGATACGACCATGTCTAGATCATTCATCACTGGTCGCCCCAACACCACATTATACACTGATGGAAAGTCAATGATCAAAAAGTCAACCAAGGTAGTGGTTTGACAGCCCAAATCTCTAAAGGTTATAGGGAGCTTGATTTGCCCTGTCGAGATTACTACATCTCCTATAAAGCCAAAAAGAGGTTCTGGGGAAGGCTTGAGCTGATTGGGGTTTATGCCCATCTAGTTAAAGCACTATCGATACATCACATTTACTAGCTACTCATGTCCACCATAATTCTCCACACCTCAGCATTACCAATTCTGGCTCAGATGACCACAACATCATCGTGCAGAAAATGTATTCCTCGAGCATCTTCACTACTAAAAGTGATGTAACCAGAGCTCATTCTGGCCTTCTTTGTTGGTCCTCCAACTTCATCACATCTTGTAAGCAAGACATGTTTTGCCTTCCACACATACTGCTCGTGAGACCTCTTTGAAGCTCCAGCAATATGGGATCCACCATGAATGGTGAATATAGTCCTCATTGAGGGTGTCCTCTCATGTTTGGGAGTCTATTGGTGCTGATGTTGAGATGGTTAGTGAGGTTGTCTAGGTCACTATCCCAAGGCCACACCACGTAATCCTTTAAGCGACCTCTCTTAATGAGGTCCATGATAGCATCTTTGAGTGACCAGCAATATGAAGTATTATGCCTAACTTTATTGTGATAAGCATAAAATTTATTCCTATTTCTTTACTCAAGGGGAACTTTTAAGGGCTTAGGGCTCCTAAAATCCTCATTGTCCCTTTTTGCTGTGAAAATTCTTTCTAGGGTGTCTGATAGAATGTTGTAGCTGTCATAGTGACCCTAGTGTAGTGGTCGCTCACCCCTGGCCTTCTTTAAGACCTAACCATTGGAACCCCCCCTTTTGACCACCTCTATTGCTTCCACCATTATTCCTCTTCTTGCCTCGACTAGAGCCACCTTCCTCATCTTTTTTATTGGGTTTCTTCGTGCCAAAAGTCTCGTCCCACCTTATTTCTTTGGTGGCTTGGTCATAAAACTTGCCCAAGTATTTTAGCAGAGACTTATATATGCTCTCATAGAGCTTGTCATCCTTATGGAGCCCAGTTGAAATGGTTGTAAGGATACTCTCGTCTGAAAGGTTCTCAAGAATGCAAACCTCACATCTAAACCAAGTAATGTAATCCTTTAGTGATTCATCTCTTTGCTGAAAGACCATTGCGAGGTGGCAGGATGATGTGAGCTATCTCTTCAGCCCCTTGTACTGGTTGAGGAATTTTGTTTGGCATTCATCCTAGCTATAAATGCTACGGGCAAGAAGACACCTAAGCCATGTTCTAGGTATTTCCCCAAATATTATGAGGAAGACACGACATTTGACTAGCAGGTTTGTTGTTTGGAGGTCCATTTGGATATTAAATACATCCAAATGGTTGTACAGGTTGGTATCCCCATTGTATGGAAGGATATTAGGGACTTTGAATGTTTAAGGAAGAGGTTTTGTTTCGATCTCCTGGGTGAATGGCATCCTTTTCTCATAACTATCTTGGTTGTTCCAAGCCCCAGGTCTTTTTCTAGCTACTTCTCTGGAGTAGCTCATCGATCATTAGGTCCTAAGTCTCAGACCATCAGTTAGTGGTGTGATGACTTCTGTCACCCCCTTGATCATGGGAGTGGTGATCCAAGGTTTTGTGTTTTTTGTGGTGCTTATAACCCAAAGAATGGCGATCTAACTTATGCTCATGGTCGGTCCTACTCGAACTTCTTTCTTAGCATGAGCTCTGACATAGCTGATTGTCTTCTTCATCATCTTCATGGACTCGATGAACTTCTGATCTTAGCCATGAGTTAGACAAGTGGATAGAACCAGCTCGTCGATGCTCTTTTCTAACAACCTTCTCTTGTTGGGCCCCAGGTTGATGGGGTCCCCCTTTGGGTGCAGCAATCTTAACTTGCCTTTGTGTACCCTGGGCTTGTGCCTGGGCCAATGCCCTCACCATATCGACCAATTCTCTCACAATGTTTTCAAGCTTTTCCTAATGCTAGAACCACGCTTGAGCTCCATGGTGTTAAAGGCAACAGGTTAATAGGGAGTAAAAAGCACCATGCTAATGGCAACACCTATTGTTGGGGTGATAGAGGCGCCTGTCATAGGGAAGACTGAGGCTCCGGCTGGTAACATTTCTTTTTATTGTTGTATGTGACCATCAAGTTGGCCAATGATAGTGCTAAAGCTTTTAGTGGTTCTTCCTCTCGCCATTACAACTAGACAGTAAACTAAAGAAAGAGAGAACACAATTGGGGGCCCCCCTTCTAGCACCAAAATATTGATAGCAAAATTTGGTTTAGTGGGCCCAAATCTTAGTCAACCCAAATAGTTCTCCAACACCCCAAACTGTAAGCTGATAACATAAGTTTTAATAGGAAAGAGAGTGAGAAGGAGGAAGAACAATAGATGTAGAAGCTTTTTAACATGGTTCAGCTAAAGCCAGTATGGCCCCTATGTCCACGATGGTTTGTATTGCCATTACACAGTGGTTTCTCCGTGCAGTTCAACAAAGTTTCAATACAAGTGCTCTTTCACTATACAAGTGCTCTCTCACTATTTTAGCAAAGTTTTTGCATATTTTTTCACTTATCTGTCACAATGATTCCCCCTCCTATTTATAGAAGTAGAAAGGGTTATAAGTGTAATTTCATAAATTGCAAGGCTATCATTTCTACTACTGCGGGCAATTAATGCTTGGCATCAGGCAATAAATGTTGCGCAAATCATTGTCAAACTACAGGCAATTTTTTGCATATTTTTTCACTTATCTGACACAATGATCCCCCCTCCTATTTATAGAAGTAGGAAGGGTTACAAGTGTAATTTCATAAATTGCAAGGCTATCATTTCTGTTGCTACAGACAATTAATGCTTGGCATAAGGCAATAAATGCCACACAAATCATTGTCAAACTGTTGGGGGTTGATGTGTTGGTTTTAGGAATATGTGCCACCAACTGCTAGCTAAGCTTTCACACTTATGCTCGGGTCGCTATCATAGCGACCTGAAGTTGTGTTAAGCAACTTGCTTCAAGTAGCAAACTAGAACTCATCTGTAGTGAGCTAAGGTTGCTGCCTTGGCTTTGCCCTGCGTCCTGGGCTCGCAACTAGTGAGCTGGTATCTTTGCTGAGCAACCTAAGTTTCTTGGATAGTCTGGACCTTTTCTAATTGGACTTATCTCTTGTTGAGCCTTTGCCAACCCAACTTACATTGTCCAAAAAATACAACATATATAAAGCATAAACCTAAATTAAATATTTTATTTTACCACCAAAATAAAAATTTTATTATAAAATTTGAAGAATAGTAGGAACCAATAAAACGTTCATAATTTACTTTTGTGCCTCATAAGAAATAAATAAGATCTCAACAATGTATATGCAATATATTTTTTAGTTTATGGTCAAAATTAATAGCTAATTAACTTTTTTTTAGTTTTTTAAATTTTAAGAGGTAATTTGTAACTTAATTAAAATTTAAAGATGTAATTTATAAGTTTTTAAAGTTTAAGTAGATAAGTTGTCACTCAATAAAATTTTAAAAGTATAAAGTGTATTTTTCTCTCAAGTGCATTGCTCTTTTTCTTAAGTTGCTTAATCCATGTTGATTGATCACTTACTAATTTAATTTATATCAATTTGGCTCTGAAAAATATTTTTAGTATCAATTTAGTCGAAAAATATTTTTAATATCAATTTAGTATTTCAATTAATCAATTATGTCCAAGCAAGTTTCTCGAATGATTTTAATATCAATTTAATCCTCCAATTATTTAATTATGTCCAATCAAATCCTCGTATTAATCTATTATTAAAACAATAATTGGAATTATTGATATAATAATTGATTTTCTAAAATTGAAATGATAAATATATGACCATATTAACATTATATCATTGTCATGTGAACAAATTAATCATTATATCATCAATTATTTTAAGGATTAAAATAATAAATTAGTAGAAGAATTTAAATAAATGTAATTTGAATAATCAAATAAATAAATTGATAATAAAAAATTTATAGGAATGAAATTAATATAAAATAAATTAGTGAGAGATAATTATTGATTTTTTTTTAGGAAAAAGTGAAAGTAAAATATAGAATTAGAAGTATCACATGCCAATCTATCATTTTCTTGCACCGTAAAGGCAATGTGAGAACTGAGAAGTGCAAAGGGCCTTTTCCATTTTCTTCAAGGAGCACTGTTAATTCTCCCAAAATATTGCTACAAAAAGCAGTGTCAAAATTATCACCAGTAATGTACAAGTGCTAAAATTCACCTATAAAATTATGAGTTCTTTTAAACTAGCATTTTTAATAGGACAATGAATACTCAATATTATTTTTAAAGTTTCTTCTCTTCGGTCTTTTGGACTTGATTCAAAAATATTACCTCAATAAAATTAATGGTTTGACATATAATCATATATATTTTTTAGTATCTAGTTTTTTTAAAAATATTATTCTTATACAATCCATAACTATTTTTATGTTCAAATTTTAGTTATTTTACACTAAATAGTGCCAATTAATTTAAAGTGTATTAATATAAAGAAAAAATACACTTTACTCATTTGTAGCATAGATAGAGTTCAATTTACAGACATGTAGTTTAAAGTTTCAAAAAGAGTTAATCCATGGTTTGCATCATTAATACTTTATCCACTTGCATAATTTTTCCATTCAATACTAACAGAATTGTCACATATTAATTTTTTGTAAAATTATAATTCTAACAGTTTATCCATATGTGGTTTGCACCGTTAAATACTCTATCCACTTAGCATGTGACAATTTTATCAATTTTTTATGGAAAAATTGCACGAGTGGGCAAAATTTAATAGCTTAAATCACAAGTTAACTCTTTTTGATACTTTAAACTATAAGTAAATAAATCAAACTCGACCTATACCAAAGGTGGATAAAGGATTTTTTCCTTAATATAATTATTAAAAAAAAGTATATTGAAGATAATTTTTTGTATGTTAATTAACTTATATAAAAACATTTATACTTTTAAAACATATTAATCAACGAATCTATAAAACCATAATAATATTAAAAGGATATTGGAATTCTCTCATTTTGCACTTCATAATTCATAAATTATAATGAGTTAATATTAAAATAAGTTAGAGCACTAATATGGTGATATAAAGTTATTGGACTCAATTTGGTATTATAGCTTATTTCTGGACATTAGGTTGGAATACCATGATGGGTAAGATCTAAACTCATTGTCACTATTATTTATTGATAGATCTCTACTCCTATACCTCATATAGTCAGATAATATATTTCTAATTAGATTGTTATTTTATTATTTTTCGATTAAGGACCAGAGCCATCAAGAGGAGTAATTTTGTCAAAAAAGAAAAGATCAAAGAATCAAGCAGGAAGTTCAAGTAATTCTAATTTTTCTTAAATCAATTTTGTATTTTATCATATCACAATCACATAATTGAAGGCTAAATTCAAAAATTATTAAATCAATTTTAGCAAATGATATTAGAGCCTGATTAATTATGTGATTATGATTGATAAGAGATGGATTTTGTGATGTAATTTTTATTTGAATAATATGATATACAATAGGTTATTTTGGTGATTAGATATGCTATGAATCATTAAATTTATTTCATAACTTTTGATTAGATATCTCGTATTATGCATGAAATTTACTATGTTTAATTGTAATAAATTCAATCATAACTTATGAGAAATTTTGTATCTTAAAACTCATTTTATGATCATTTTTTATACAATGTAAATTCTAGAATTTATGGTGATCCTTAATTCTAAAATCAGTCAGAATGGTTTAATACATTTATCAATTGGAATAAAGTTAAAACTGAAAAAGTATGGTTGTAATCCAGTATGTTAACAAGTTTTGTAGGTTTTGATGGTTATAATAGGTTAATACATTTACCAATTAGTATAAAGTTAAAATCGAAAATACATAGTCATAATCTAGTATGTTAACAAGTTTATAGGTTTTGATAGCTTTAGGAAAATGGAAAAATTTTCCATTAAATGTTCGAGTGAGCAATAACAACTTTCTAGATCATGAAACTTGTTTAAAAAAATTATATTGAAAATATTTTTAAAACTAGAGTTATATTGCAGTTTCATTACTAAATGTTTTTGGTTATTTTAGTTAATGAAAGCTTCAGCTTTTGAACCAAAATTTGAGTAGGATGAAAATGTTTTTAATACTAGAGTTATGTTGTGATTTTATTACTAAAATTTTCAATTATTTTTGTTAATAAAAACTTTAGCTTTTAAATTAAAATTTGAATGGGCTAAGTAGGAAATTAAGAGAGGAAGAGAATACAATCAAAATTGTGTGTAAAAAATGACTTAATATATATATATATATATATATTTGAATAGGGTCATTACCAGGTCTAAACCAATTTAATGACCTAATTTACAGACCCGACAAGAGGTTGAAGATAAGCTTATTTGCATATGGCCCAAAAGCATGCAAGGCACATGTAGACCGCATGCCACCTTTCCAATAGTTTTTTTTTGTAGTGGTTTTTCTACCATTGACCTCCACTCTTTGAGGTAGTATTTTAGTATATTTTTCTAATTTTTTTAAAATAAAAATTTTTAATTAATTTTTGTGCTAATTCTTTAAATAATTAAATAATGTTGTTTTGGCACAAAAAATTTACTATATGATTCCTACAATTTTAGCTACAAATATGTAATTTTATAGAGTTATTTGATAATATTTAGATGTTAATTAATTTTGATTGTAGGAATTATTTATGACTCATATTATATCATTAAATTTTGTGTAATTGTAGTCCTGCCTTTCATGGGACTAGTTAAATAAATTTTTTTAAAAATGAAATAGTTTTGTGTAGCATTCAGAAGAGTACTGTATCAATAATATTACATACCCTTCGAAATGGTATTATTAATATGCTTTGTTGGCAATAATTTCAATGTAGAATTAAATGTTATATTCTTAGAATTTTAAATTCCCTTCAAAGTTAGATTTTAAGACTATAATATTCAATTATTGTATTATAATACAAAGTTTTGAATACCCTTTCAGTATTAGATCTTATAATGTAATACTATGAATAATCACATAGTGAATATTTGAGAAAAATATAAGCATGAGTAAAGTTTTTACATTCACCAATGTGTTAATAATTTTTCTTAACTTCTTTTCCTATACAATTAACTTTTATAAAGATGCTAAATAGGATGAATTATGAGGACTGGGAAGAGTCATTAAAGTTATACTTGATGGTCACCAATCTTGATTTGGCACTTTGGGAACAAGAGTTCGTTATAGATATAAATTCAAGTGTTGATTTGAAAGCAAAACATGAGAAGTGGACACACTCAAACTGAGTGAGTTTGATAACCATGAAGTACATCATGGACAAAATAATTGGATAGAGTATTCCTAAATTTGAAAATGACAAGATTTTTCTTGAATCAATTGCTCAAAAATATGTAAAGTTTAATAAAGTTGAAAAATGTCACCACCTCCCCTTACTTGAAAAGATCACATTTGATAGTGTTAGTAGAGTACATGAATAAATTCTAAAATCGATCCATTATTATCACAAGTTAAAGAACATGAATGTCAACCTAGGTGAAATTTACTTAATCTAGTATGCATTGGAGTCGTTACCTATTGAATTTGATATTCTGAAGATGTCTTATAATACCCATAAAGGTGAATGGATCATAAATGAACTAATTTCTATTATTACACAATCAGATTATGATATGAGGAAGGAAAAGGTGAAAATAGTCAACCTGATTTTCCATAGATCAACTTTAGGGCACCAGAGAGACAACAAAGGAAAATGCTCTCATGATAAGAAAAAAAGATGCTATGAAAAATAACTGCTACAAGCCTTAGAAAGCTCAATTCAAAGGAAATTGCAGGTTTTGCAAGAAATATGAGCACAAGAAGGTAGATTGCTTTAAATATAAGAAGTGGCTTAAGAAAACAAAAGGCACTGAGAAATATGAAGAAGCCAAGTGATAGAGAATTGATTGTTTGGCTTGAAAATGGTGACAAAGTATAAGTGGAGCTTGTAGGCAATATTTCTTTATGTTTATTTACTACACATGTCTTAGAACTTAAAAATGTTGTTTATGTACTCTCTATGAGGAGAAAACTTTATTTTAGTTGTTGCATTGGAATTTGATGGATATTCCAGTTCTTTTGGTAGTAAAAAATTTGATTTATTGCATAATTCATGTGTTTTTAGTTCTAGTGTGTTATCTAATAGGTTATATAAAATTGATTTGGATCTTGATTTTGCAAAATTAATTAATACTATGACTAGAAAGAAGAAAAGTAGAATCGATGAGAGTTCTTTAATATTGTGACACAAGCATCTGGCTCACATTTCCAAAGAAAGAATACGGAGGTTAATTAAGGAAGGGATCTTGCATGATCTGATTTTTTTCAAATTGTGACACTTGTGTAGAGCATAAAGAGAAAACTTCCTACTAAAGCTAGAAAGGGAAAGAGAAGCAAAAAACAAGATGCTTTGGAGTTAATCCACATTGACATAAGTGGACCCATCACACCTATTGCCATGGGTGCTAACAGGTACATCATAGATAACTACTCCATATTTGGATGGATAGATCAACTCACTAAAAAATCTGAGCCACTAGATGGTTTTAAGTCCTTTAAACTGCAGTTAAGCTTAAATTAGGAAAGAAGATGAAATGTGTAAACTCTAACAAAGGTGGTGAGTACTATAGCAAGTATGATGAAACTAGAAGAAATATTGGCCTATTTTCCAAGTATCTATAAGAATGCATAATGAAAGCCATTTACACCATGCCTAGAACACTGGAATAGAATGGCATAATTAAAAGGAGAAACATGACGTTTATGGAAATGGTAAGATGTATTGTAACATCAAGAAATTTTGAAACTTTATTTAGAGCTAAAATGGCTTTTCAAAAAAATCTGAAAAGGGAAATTCAAAATTTTTTTGAAACTTTGAAATTATAAATTTTGAATTGTGAGAAATCCAAATATAGTAGAAATTTATTATATAAATCTTAGAAATCCTTAGAAGATCAAAGAGTTGATTAAGAATGTTCTAGAAGCAAAATTTGTAATTTTGAAATTCTATTTTCAAAACTTTAGAAATTTGAAATAAGGGTTAGAATATCAAATGAGCATAAAATCATAGTCATTATAAAGGTATTTAATTTAACTAATTTGTGTTAAAATTTTGTAATTTTTTGAAATCAATAAGTGTGTTGAATTTGAGCTCAAAATGAAAGAAAGAAGAAAAATCATTCAAAAGGGATAATAGTCAACTTGTAAATAGTGAGGAGTTAACTTAATTTTTTCCAAAATACCCCTCCCTAGCTAGCTCACCTTCTTCATTAAGCCATTCCCACATACAAGCAAACCCATGCAAACTTCACCTCATCTTCTTCCTTAAGCATCCATTTTCTCTCTCTAAATCTTCATTTTCTCTCTCTTTAGATGAGCTCTTAATCTTGCTTGTTATTTTCTTAATTTTTTATTATTGAATCCTCTAATCTTCCTCTTCATTTTGACATTGAAGTTATATTGATTCACTAAGCATAATTTAAGTTATAAATTTTTGAAGTTTTCTATCACTATTCATGGTACTGTTTAGCCTATGAAGCAAAGTAATTTTTCTAATGTTTTGAAGCTTAAATCTATTAGATATAGCTTTGTTCATGATATAGGAATCATAATTTAATCCTATAGATTAGTTAATGATAAAAATCTTTGAAAGAAAGATTGAAAGCTAATATGTTCTTATTTTTTATGTTGAAAAGCAAAGGTGACTTGTGTTTCAGCTGCTAAGGTGAGTGATACTTACTACTCTTATGAATTATGATGTGATTCTTACTTGATAGCTATTCATTTTTGGTCCAAGTTAATGAAATGGGATTTTGAGATTATATGATAAAACTTGATGATTAAATAGATCTGTTGAAATAATGTTTAGTGTGTAGCTGAAATAGCTAAGTTTGTATTTGTTTAAGCTCTAAAAATCATGCGATGTTAAGATCCTAAATGTGTAAAATTGAATTAGAAATAACTTTCCCTATTTTTCTTTTGTTGGCATGCAAAATTTGCTCGTGTGAGTTAAATTATACCATTTTGAACTGAACTTGTGATCATGCTTGCAGAAATCCAGTAATTTTTCTTAATCGATTTGAGATGAATTTTCAACTAGAATTTTACTATTCAAATCGACCATCCCTACTCTATTTTTTATTCTGATTACAATTCTAATAACAATTAAAATTAAACTTCCTAAAACTTTTCAAAATTTAGTGAGCAAACTCACATTTTTAACTATATTATCCTTGAGTCGAATCGAGCTTTTCACAAATAAATTTCTAATTCTAATCACTATCATGCTCATTTTTCTTCAACAATTCTAATCATGATTTTGATCAATTTTTAGCAAATTTCATATTATTCAACAAATATTTACTTCTTCCTAACCTCTATCTTAATTCCTTGAGTTGCTTTCATAATGAATTCAAATAACTATAATGTAATAAATAAGAGACTATAAAAATATAATTCATAAGTTAATACCCAAGAATTGAATTATTGTGCATGAAAGAACATCCAGTCAATGAATCTATAAATTAAGGTGATTGTAAGACAATGAAGTATGATGATAACAATGGATGACTGTGATTGTGGAAATATAGATTCAATGAATGGTAAATTGTAGAAAGCTTGATAAGGTACATAAAATACTAAATGGAATGCGATATTGTAAGGTTATGATTGCTGTTGGAATTATAATCATTTATAATAAAGGATTTCTTAGCCTTAGAGCAATTTTTTTGATTAAATCACTCTAAGCCATATGCTTATTTTGATGTTGAAAAACAAATCTTTAAATTTGAAAAACAAATCTTATAAATTTGAAAAACAAATCTTTGAACAAACAATTTGAAAAACAAATCTTAGAAAAGCAAATTTTAAACATTTATCATTTGCCACTAATTCTTATTTTGATTTCAGGTTACGAGACCATTTGATGCAAATGAAAGAAGAATATTTGTCCTACTACTTTTATCTTTTA
>JANHAO010007869.1:0-19809 GCA_026873985.1 Saraca asoca | reverse complement strand
CCGTTGGAGTGCCTTATTCCAACGGATTTTGCTAAAATTCCAACGGATTTTTTCCGTTGGAATTCCGCATTTTTCTTGTAGTGGCAACTCTTTGATGGCTTGTAGGAGGCTAATGTGTAAGTTTTGAGGACTGATCTGTCAATTGGGAGAATGTGCCTCTGACCTATGATTGGACTTAGGTGTTCAGTACCTATATTTTGGGGGTAACCAGCTCTAGTGACCTGAGCTCACGCTATGCGATCTGTGCACTTTGTGAGATGGTCTTACTTCTGGCTTAGCCAGGACATGCCTTCTGGGAGATGGACAAAGATTTGTCTCATCTTGGCGAGTTGGGGCTCATTGCTTAGTGAGTTAGAGGTCGCTACTTTGACCTTGTCCTGGGCTTTAGCTATGCGATCGGCTATCTGGTGCCCTTATCATGCGACCTCAGCTCTGGGCCTCTCTTGGTCAGGCTAGTCTCTCATTTGGCCTTGGCCAACCCATTTTGCACCGTCTGGAAATCATCCATAACAAGATCTATTTTGATTTAGCATACATATTTAATTCATGTAGTATGACATGGGAACTTCTTCTTCTTTCTTTCAATTTTTTTTCCTGTCATTTTGATTTTCTATAACCTGACAAACCATTTGATCAAACTTTTCAAATTTTGAATAATGGTTGGGTAATTATATAATTCAAAACTTTTTGATGTTTTTTCCAGCTTGAACACTAGGTTTTTTAAATCATCTTGTAGATGTATCTATTATAATATTTATGCATTGTGTAATAATAGATAAATTATTTTCCGACTTTTATCAATATGTATATTGTGATCATAGCTCTCTCTCTCTCTCTCTCTCTCTCTCTCTCTTTTCCATTATATTTAGGTTTGATGCATATTATATCTTCGACTAAGACTGGCCTTGATTAGCCTTGACATGCATGTATTATGGCTCCATCTAGTTTCTTATATTATGTACTGTCACTGAGTCCATGTTGTCTAAGTTTTTTAAAGCACTTTCAGCGGCTGTACATGCGTAAAGAATGTCTCTCTCTCATGCTTGTCTATAGACACATCTATCTGGTCGAGTCTGTAAAGATGGTCTAGTAAATCTTCTACTTCATTTTCTTGTGAGCTCTTTTAATGTTAAAAATATTCCCCTTCCATTTACTGCCTTGAAGTTATTTCAAACTCTGAAATTTTGCCTTATTGGTTGATTCATAGAGGTCTTCACATGTATATTTATCAAAGTAAATTGTTTGAATTATTTTTTGAACCTCTTGGATAGATTCATGATGTTCGAAGTCCTTGGTTTCAACTTCTTCCATAATCCATATTTGATATGATTGATAAAATCGCTCCCTTAATCTTTCTCCAAGAGAAATTGAAATTTTAATGGTATAATATTTCATAAACCGGTCTAGGCTGACAATATGATGTACCATAGTCTTTATAAAAGTAGGAAAATCTTTGAGTTGCTCATATGCTTGATATTGAAAAGTTACTTTTGCAACAATGCCCAAATTGATGTCATCTATATCCCATGGGTCATGGTTAATAAAAAGATATAATTTAAGGAGTTTTGTTCCCTGTAAAATAACTAGTGATGGATTCCATTTGAATCTTTCACTTCAATCAGAATATTATGCAATTTCGGTATGATTTTGAATTTTGGTAAAAATTTCTTTTGGAAGAAATCTTTTTCTTTTTCAAAAAAGATAAAATCTCTTTTTTTTTTTTTCCCGAAAACTCGATTCCAATCCTTTTAATCAAATAAAAAGATTAGATCCATGGAAGTGCTAATGTGATCATAATATGCTATATAATTGCAGTGTTCATTGACTAATACCTGCCATAAATAAGCACGCTTAGCAACCCAGAGACCGTAAGAAGACTGATTTGAGCTGCAAGTTTCTCTACCTTGATCGTAGGCCTTTTCATATAGGTTTTAGGCACGATGACGAATCTGTTTTGTTTGATTTCAAATGTATTTCTATATAAGCATGCATCGTTCTTGATATTTTCCATCTATTACATACATTTCTTAGTACTTGAGCATGAAATATCAAGAGAGGGAAGCATGGGATGTTCCTGATGAGTTCGTCAGAGGTATCTGGCTTGCTTTGCCTGTAAAATGTCTTATGCACTTACGTGTGTGTCTAAGGACTGGCTTAGACGCATAGAGGATCTAAATTTTGTGAAGGATTATCTCTGTCGTTCTTTGACAAAACCAAAGAAAATACTTCTGCATAAATTGAAGAGAGTCCAAATAGCGTGCATGTCTTAGGTGTTGATGAGCACTAGCTACTTGCACCCTATTGTAGTGCCTGGCCTAATGATCAGTAGCATGTCCTTGGCTGATGCAATGGTAATTTTTTTTATTAAGTCTAAGTTTGCTCCATAAGGTTATGTACTGTCACTCTGGAATTCTACAAACCACTAAGGTTAACAGGATTTTAGGCATTCAAAATCAGGCGTTCGTTTTTCTAGAATTAGAATCAAAAGGCAATATGAGATTTTTGAAAAAGAAAAATATAAATTTATTTTTTTATATATAATAATTGATTTATTATAAAATATATTATTTGACGGGTCTAATATCATATGTAAAAAGATCCAACTCTATAGAATTTCCCTAATAGATAAAAATTATATAGATGGAGTCAGTTTCAAATCAAACATGACATTTATCACATGATCCATGTGGATTAAATAATCTATTATGATTTCAATATTAATTTCATATAATTAATTAATTAAAATCAAATATACCATTGTCGTCATTATCATTGTTATGGAATATGATTATATTTTATTATTATTATTATCACCTATAAACTTATATAAAAATTTTCTTTCAGTGCCAAAATTCGATGAAGTTACTAATTTTTATCATTGTGTTGTTGATTATCATTATTAGAGAAAGCTATTTTAACATGTCCTAAATTTTAATGAAATCACGTGAGCTTCTCCTTTAATTTCAAAACATAGCCAAAGTTCTCTTGAAATATAAAAAAAGTATACTTAAATCTAAATTTAATTTTTTTATTAATGAAAATGATGAAAAAAGATGATTATAAATCTAAATAAAATAATTTAAGATATTTTAAGTATTATGTGATAAAAGATATACTTTAATTAAGGTTAAACCGCGCGCTAAAATAATATTACATTTATATCAAAATTTAACTTTTTCATCAATTATAATCTAACTATTTGAATTTAATTAAAACATATCTTTAATCATAAAATACTTAGAATATCTCATATTACTAAATTTGAACTGTATAATTATTTTTTTTACTATTTCTTAGTGAAAATTTTGAATTTAGGTTTAAGAATATCATTTTTTTAATGTTTTAAGGAAGGTCTAAGAAAGTTTTAAAACTATAGAAGAGATCAGAATCTTATTATTATTATTATTATTATTATTATTATTATTATAATTTTTTAGATTTATAATAGAAAATTTCTAACATAATTTTATTTATTGAATTTTCTTTTAATATTATTTTTATTAAAATAAATATAATTATTTATTTTAATAAATTTGAATAATATATATTAGTAATATTAAATATATAAAATCATTAATTCTAATGCAAAATTTATTTAATAGCTTCTTAATATATAAAACATTAAATGTTATATTTAACGTTAATATATATTTTAATATACATATATTTATCAATATATATAAAATTATTTAATCCTATATTATATATTATCAAGCTAACAAATTAACTTAAGAAGCTAATATACTAATTCAATAGAATTAGATTAACAGACTAATCAATTAATCTGATAGACAAATACTTATTAATCTTAAACTCTTATAAAATTGGGTTATTTTGACCAGTCCTTTGCAAGATTGTGTCATTATTCTTATTTTTTTATTGGTCCAGAATAAAATTACACCAATTCCAAACCTATTCATTAAACCTCACCCAATTTAACACCACAGACGTGAAGTCACAAGTTGGGACCGTAGCGAATTACTTGGTACTCAGCAAACTGTCTTGGGTGGACAATTTACAACAAATGAACTATCTGCAGGCTAAGTAAGAAAATTAAGAGCATTAGATCTGTCGTCGGTTAAATTACGAAAGAGATCCAGAGTTGTTGGGAATGACTTATCAAAAGGAGTTTAATGTCATAAAAAAATTAAAATTTAATTAATCTAAATTTAAATTAATGAATAATTTTACATATAAAATCAATTCTAAATAAATTGAATCCTCAAATGAGAAGATCATATTTTCATTTTAAAATTCTAGGCCGAATGCTTGTAGAAAATTTGAATGTTGTGAAATTTTATTTGATTATAATTTATCAATAATTCTATTCACGGAATTTAGTTAAGAATCACTTCAAAAGCATACAAGAACAACCCATTGAAGATAAGACCACCAAAATTCTAACATCCTCATCGGACCACATTTCTTCAGATATTGCAAAGCGTTCCCACAAATTTGTGACAATTACATAAATAGCTAGAGCCAGAAATTAAAAACACTTTTCATGTGGAAACATAAACACACAAGGTAAGTTAAATTAGTTAAAATTTCATTGGCCTCCCAGAGAAGTTATATTCCATCCAATCAAATTCCAGAAATGACCTTTTTGCTCCAAAGGTTTCAAAGTTTATAAATTGACCTCAAATTCCACCATTTATCGTTATTTTCATTAAGAAGGTTTAATTAGGTTTAAAATAAGATAGAACTTACCCTATGCCCCAAAATTTTCTTAATTTCCCAGCATATTCACAACCCTATAAAATTTACATAAAAATCCAATAACCGTGGCGTTTCCGAAACTAGCCCCAATAGTTCAATATTTAATGATTTATTTCAACAAAAAAGCTTAACTGGGTAAAAATAGATTACGGTTTCATTTGTGATCCGTAATGTCCAGATTTTTTTATTATTGTATTAGATAGTTGACCCTTCTACATCTTTTAAAATTACAAAAGACACCACCTTATCTCCAATTCTATAATTTTCTCAATTTAGCTAGTTTCAGTGTAAAATTCATTAAAAAATTCAATCCTATTTAAGTAATCAACGAAACTTTTCATAATATTATATAATAAGAGGCGTAAAAACATTCATAATTACAGAAGATGCCCTTCATTCCTATTTTCCCCCATTTTCTTCTAATTTCACTAATTTTAAGCAAAAATTGGTAGGAAAAAAAAATCCCAATGAGATTAAATGATAAAAATTTTCAGATTTCACCTTTGCCCCTGACAATTCCAGAAATCTCATAAAGGCATTCAAATTTTACCTAAATTACAAAATGACCACAAACCTCCAAAATCCATCTATTCGGACATTCTATCAATTTAATAACAAAATCAACTCAAATAGTTTTAATCCTTCATATTAATTTCACAATATTAAATCACAACAATATCAAATTTAAGTAACCCAAAGTCATTTAACAGAAAGAAACCCGAGGTACCCTCGATCCTCACAAAGAAGAACAAGGTTGATTTTCAACAAAATCTCATACAATATATATTACCCACATGCCACATAATAATATAAATGTACATATACTCAAAAGTGAAACTAGAGGTAGAAGGATAGAAATCAGTCACTAGTAGCAGATGTTTTGGGTGGGCCCTTGGAAGTGAAGTGGAAGAGTTCCTTAAAACCAACATGCAAGAGTAAAGATGAGAAGAGGAAGTGAAAAGGGGCCAGATCTCAAAATTTGGGCAAATTGAGGCTTTTTTACCTTACTAACTTATAGAGAGAAGGTGACAATGAGAAAGAAGCTTAAGAAAGTGTTTTTCTTCTTTCTTCTGCTGTGTGTCTCGCTGATATGGAGAAGGGCACACAAAATGAAGATAAAAACGGTGAGGGTGGGTTGGGTTGCGCAAAATAATTAGAGGGGTGTTGGGCTTTTGCTTAACATTTAGCCACATTCAATTGTTTTGTATCATTATTCTTTATTTTTGCAATAGGCCTTTGTAATTGGGTGGCAAGATAAATATATTTCTCACATTCTACTGTTCACATCTTCATTCAGTCCCTTTCAGGCTGCAATGCGGTCTAAAATGAACTTTACTACCATGTTAGTGAGAATGATATACTTTTATTGCAATGTGAGAAAGTGAGTTGGGATGTGAGAACCATCAACCCAAGCAAAATATTTGGCCAAAGAAAAGTGGCAGTGGTGTGAATTTTTGAGGAGGAGTTGGGAGTGGGTCTATTTCTATTCCATGTTGGCTGGTTACCATATCTTATTTTAATTGAACTAATTCGATGTGATAACGGGTCTTTAAACTTGAATAACTAACATGTGAATATAGATTTCTTACATTTTATATAGAAATAAAATGAGAGATATAGAACCTTGGTGTTGGTTAACTGCATGCTCAATGTCAAAATAAATTGGCTGGAACATACAAATCAGGCAATTGATTGATAAATATAACTAAATTAAATGTACATGCCAAGTATATGAGGAACAATTATCTTGATACTATCTCGTTTATTTTATTTTAAATTTTTATCTTCTCTTTTTAAGAGTAAATGTCCATTTTTCTAGGAGCTAGTTTCCACGAGTGATTATTTAAAGAAAATTGTCCATGGTCCTTATAAGTAGCGCATCAATGCATTAATAGGGGATACTTTTTTTAGACTAGTAACCACTTAACTTACCAAAACACGTTCTATCGTCTATGTGACGATTTGCTATGCAATTCAGCTCTCTATTAGTTTTTATAGTTTCTAGGAAATTCTCTCATTTTCATGCTTGTAATTTCGTGTGGAATTATTGTGCTTTTTGATGTAATTTACAACCATATGGATGAAATCTTTACATACTTTGTTGCTTTAAATTGTATTGCTTCATTCAGATATTCCAGAAGATTAGAATTTTGCTTATTTTCTATGAAGGATCCATCTTAGAGTCAAAGTTTTTTAGCCTGTGAAATTTGGCTCGAAACAAATTGGCATGCTCAGTGGAACATAGTTAAGGTATTCTTAGTTACTAATCTTGTATAATCCTTAGAAATGGTACTATTTTTGTTAGATAACTTTGAAAACATGTCTACTTCAAGTTTTCAAAATGGCTTTCGAAACGAGGAGAGGCCTATTGCAAATGAAAATGCTGGTAATACCGGTTCTATTAAAAATGTGGTTGTTAATAACTAGAATAATCAAAACAATACACAAAGAAACAACTAAAATCAAAACCAAAATAGAAGAAACCGATAAGAAATGCCAAATAAAAATCAAAATAATAACAACAATAATAATTCAGCTAATCAAAATGGGCCATGGGATAATAATGGACCAATACTTGAGGGGACAATGCCTTATGGCATGCTATATTTCCCACATATGGATCAAAATTATCATGGAAATCCATCTGGTTTAACTCCTAAAAATGTTACTATTTTTTGATAGCAAATGAATGAAAGTAATCATGATATGGTCCACATAATATCATAATAGATCGCGATCATACTTTGACTGATGTTAGAAAATAATGTCTTGAGTTAACAAAAAATGAATCAGGTACTAGAGAGAATGGAAGTCCACCTAAGCAACAATTAGAATAATGACAGAGGTCAGAATAATGAAAATGGTCAAAATATTGATAATAATAATCACAACAATTGTGATGATGAAATAGGGCATGAAAACATTGCAAATAAAGAGCCCAAAATGGAACAACTATAGTATAGTCAAATTAGAATACTCCAACATGAGGAAGAAAGAATTTAGAATGATAACCGAATTAAAGATAACATACAAATCCCTATAAACTTGATCCATAATCAAACTTTTTCAAAAAGATCAGAACAAAATATCCAATTCCTAGTCGAATAATTACTGAACCAACTAGGAGGACATAGTGCCTATCCTAATTATAGGGGATCCTTTCTATAGTGGATAAATCAGATAAAGGCCTCTACAGGTTTTAAATTTATGAAATTTACAACATTTTTTTTGGTGAGATAATCAATTAACAATTGAACATATATCTAGATTTACTACAAAATATTAAGAGTTGGCAGGAAATGAATATTTAAAAATGAAGTTTTTCCCTCTATCCGTAACTAAAACTGCTTTTGCTTGGTATTCAGGTTTGCCACCAAATTTTGTGGATTCTTAGGCATAATTAGAAAAATTGTTCTACGACCAATTTTATAAAGGTGAAATGATGATTTGTCTAACAAATCAATTAAATATAAAGAAGTCATTAATGGAAAATGTTGACGATTATCTATCCAGATTTTGATAAGTAAGAAGCCACTATTTTGCTTAGATAGAAGAATTTGAGATGGTTAAAATTGTTACAGCAAGTTTTGATTTTGAAATTAGAAAAAAAAATGCTTATCAATCAGCATATAATAGATATGTCTAAGTTGGCCAAAAAAGTAAGGTAAATTAAGCAATTGCATAAAGAAAAAGGGAAGAAAATCAAAAAATTCCTATTTAGAAAAGAAAAAGTAGCCTATGTTAAAGAAGAAGAAATAGAGGATGAAAATGAAATACATCTAGTTAAACTAAAACCTAGCCCTCCATATGTTTGCCCATTGCTAAAAAAATACATAAATTAAAGATAAAATAGATAATGCAAATAAGACAAATTATTCTTCTGACATAAAAAAGCCATACCAAATTTTTGACATATTGTTAAAAGATAAAAAGAAAAAAATTATCCAATCACCACAGGATTTTGACTAAGGAAGAAGTCAAAAATAAAAATATATTACTAATATCATAACATTTTTGGCTAGACTACTAACAATTGTGTGCATTTTAGGGACATTATTGAAAATGCTATTAAATAAGGATGCCTTAGGTTTGCTGATCAAGGAAAGGAGATGATAATTGACAAAGATTTTATCCCAACAAATGCAAATTATGCCAAACCTTTTGAGTCAAGTAAAGTGGATATAGCTAAGGTGAACATGATAACCATAAATGAATATGATAATTCTTTAAATGCACCTTTCATACTTGAAGCCTACCTAAAAAAAGGTGAATCATATTCAAAATTTTTCAAAAGGAACAACGTTGAAGATGGAATAGTAACATTGTGTCCTAAATCTAAAAGGTATTATGATTAGGCATGAGTCTTACTTACCAATTTAAAATAACACAACAAAATAAGCCTAAAGGAAAAAGAAAAGGTCAAAAAGATTGTTTCAGATGTGCAAAAGGGTATAATTGTAAGGAAGGAAGATAAAAAGAAAGAAAAATTAAGAGAGGTTGAAAGAAAAAAGGATACAAAAGAAAACTTAGTCTTTAAAAAAATTGATTTTAATTATTAAAATCAGTTAAACAAGAGAGATAATTTTTTTTTTAACTTAACCTGAATACCTCGAGGGTACATACTAAGAGAAATGTGGATAACTAATGAACCGCAATCGAATGTAAAACAAATATGGAAGCCTAAAATCCCAAAAAGAGTTATGTGGCACTAAGAAAGAAGAGGAGAAAACATAATTTGCAAAACATTTGAAAACCAAAGGTTAGAAAGTGGAGATTAACATGGTATTGTTTTTCCAATGGATTTTTCTGTGAGTTCTAAACAAGGTTCGACTGAACAAATGAAAAGTCATTTGTAACTTTTACACATAAGAGCACATTTTGATGGACAAACAATAAATTACATCTTGGTCGATGATGGCACTTCTGTGAATCTAATGCCAAAGTCAACTTTCATCAAACTTGGAAAATCTCCCAAAATTTAGCACCATCAAACATTGTAGTGTCAGATTTTAATGGGAAGATGTCAACTTGAGAAGGTGCTAGTCAATTTAAAGGTTGGTTCCATATCTCAACAAAAAATTTTCATAGTGGTTCCCTCTAAATCAAGTTATAACTTATTGTTAGGACAAGATTGGATCCACAAAACTAGTACTATACCTTTGACCATTCATTAGAGGTTAGTAATGTGAACTGATGATAGTTAATTAGAATTCATCTTTGCTTATGACAACCCTTGCTATATTTAGCAGTGCAACATTGAATTTGAAAATTAAAGTTCTTACTTCAAAACCTTAATAGTTGAAGGTGATTTCAACCTAGAAGAAGTTGACATTTGTATCCTAAATTTATTAGGATTCTTTATAATCTCACCATGGATGTGGGTTTGGCCTGTGAAAACAATGAATGACATGTAAAAGCAGTTAGCTCGATGGTTGACCTACATGGTTATGCAAAAGGAAACAATAATTCTCCAAGATTGTATTTATGACAATAGTCCACTTAGATTTCTTTATTTGCCTTTGAGAGATGAAGAGAAGAAAATTGAAGTTCATGATCCTTTAAAGGAAGTATATTTAGGGACTAAAGATGAAAAAAGGCCAACCTACATCAGTGCACTTTTACCTATAGTAAAAAAAATGAGAATAATTCAAGTACTAAAAGAATACATAGATTGTTTTGCATGGAAGTATATCGAATGAATTTCAAATGTGGTTCTAGTCATAAAGAAAAATGAAAAACTTAGAGTGTGTATTGACTTCAAAAATTTAAATGACACAACACCAGAAGATGAATACCTTATGCCAATAGCTGACATGTTAATTGATTTAGCTTTAGGACACATTATTGTCAACTTCGTGGATGGAAAGATTAGTTATAATCAAGTTTACATTTCTAAGAATGATATGTTGAAGACAATGTTTAGATGTCTTGGAGCAATAGGGATCTTTGAGTGGGTGGTAATGCCTTTCAGTTTGAAAAAGGTAGAAGCAACTTATCAAAGGGTTATGAATATAATTTTTCATGACTTAATTAGCAAAACAATGGAAGTATACATGGATGATGTAGTAGTCAAAATCTCATAAAGAGCACATAAAAAATTTGATTCAAGCCTTCAAACAAATGCATCAAAACAATCAAAAGATGAATCCTTTAAAATGTGGATTTAGCATTTTTGCAAGCAATTTTTTAGGATTCTTAGTTTGCCAAAAGGGGATTGAAGTAAAAAAAAAAAAAAAAAACCAAGGCCAAGGCAATTCTATAAATTGCTGCTCCAACAAACAAGAAGGAATTACAAAATGTCCTTGGCAAGGTGAATTTTCTTCGATGTTTTATTTTTAATTCATTTGGTTGAATGAGGATATTCTCACCTTTATGAAATTGAAAGTAGAAGAAGAATTTTGTTACAAGGACTGTCATTAGCAAACATTTGAAGAAATCAAAAGATATTTGATGTCACCCTAGTGATGTCATCTCCTATTCTAGATAAGTTGCTTCAACTTCATATTTTGGCTTTTGATGATTTAATTAGATGTTTTTTAGCCTAAGACAATGAAATAGCTTTAGAAAGGGGTATTTTTTTTTTAATCTTTCTAGGGTTTTGAATTTTGTAAAACAAAAATATTTAACAATAGAAAAATGTTTGTCTTTATATTATTCTTGTGCAAAGTTTCGTTATTATTTGTTGCTAACTAGCATGCATATTATTGCAAAAATTGACAGTTTAAAATATATGTTGTCAAAATTATTTATCCATGAATGAATTGGAAAATTGGCATTGAGCTTAACTAAATTTTCACTACAATACTGCCCACTGAAGACTGTTAAGGGATAGGTAATTACCAATTTTATAGTTGAGTGTCAAGAGAAGACCATTTACTATGTTAGTGTGAAACCTTAAAATTTATATTTTGACAATTCTTGTCATAAAAATGGTTCAAGTTAGGAATTTTAATCATTACACTAGAAAAGAAACTAGTCAAATTCTTATTTACTTTAG
Source organism: Saraca asoca (assembly GCA_026873985.1). NCBI lineage: Eukaryota > Viridiplantae > Streptophyta > Magnoliopsida > Fabales > Fabaceae > Saraca > Saraca asoca. The sequence continues at coordinate 8,093 of JANHAO010007869.1, read as the reverse complement.
GCAAAAAATGCTCTAATTAAGAAGTTGAATACGAAGTATTAATAGTTAGCTTAGAGATTTTACTAGATCAGGGAGCATCATGTGTTGAGGTAGTCATAAAATAGCTTTCTGAAAAGTATAAATGTTTAAATATGAAACTAATGAAATATTTGTCAATTAGGATCAAACTTTTGAAAATATTTGAGGATGCAATTATAAAACATGTGCCAAGCTGGGAAAATGAAAAAACCAATGGATTGGCTCAAATCACCTATGGGTACAAGATTGATAAAAATCAATTTGTCAAATTAATTCAACAACATGCTTTTTTGAAAACTTGAGAAGTGCTTTGTAAAGAAGACAACATTATGTCATGAAATTGGAGAAAGTTATTAGTAAATTACTTGTCAAATCCTTTAATATCAACTAGTCAAAATTTATATTAGTAGATGAGTTCTTTTACAAGAAAGGTTTCAAAGGACAATTATTAAAATGTTTAGATAAGGGAAAGACATTAATAGCGTTGGCTGGAGTGCATGAAGGAATTTGTGGTGCACACCAAACTGGTTTGCAAATGAAATGGATTCTTATTTGATAGAATTATGCTAAGGGTTGTGAAAAATGTTAAAAAAAAAATAGGTCGATTCAAAGAATACTAGTCACTGAGCTTAATTATATAGTAAAATCATGGCCATTTAGGGGTTGGGCAATGAATTTAATCAAAAAAATATACCTACCATCCTTTCGAGAACATCACTTTATTTTAATAGCCATAAATTATTTTACTAAGTAAGTCAAAGCCATTGTATTCAAAGAAGTAAAACATTTTCATGTGATTAGTCTTATAAAATGTTATATTTTTTGTTGATTTGGCTTACCAGAGACGATTGTTACAGACAGTGAGATAGTGTTCATTGGTTGACAAATTAAAGAGTAGGACATATCAATGGGAATTAAAATTTTGAATTTAATGCCATATTATGCACAAGTAAATGGTTAGGTGGAAGCTACTAACAAAGTGATCATAAATGTGATCAAAAAACATGTTGGATAGTACCTCAAAAGCTAGCACAAAATGGATGATAATGCTTTGTAGGCTATAAGAAATACTTCTAACAAGTTGACGGGGGTTACACCCTATAAGCTAGTGTTTGGCCATGATACTATTATTCCAGTTGAAGTGATAGTTCAATCTTTAAGTTTCAAAGGCAAAATCAACTATCCGGGGCTGACTACAATGGTTTGATGCTTAATGAATTAGAAGTTTTGGATGAAAGTAGGTGGCAAGCTTTAGATAATTTGATCTATAACAAAGAAAAATTGGCCAAGTCTTACAACAAGTGTTTGAAAGTAAAGATATTTGACATTGGCCAATTAGTTTAGAAAGTCATATTATCAATGCAAAAAATGTTAAGATACAATAAATGGACCACACGTTGGGAAGGGTCATCTAAGGTTATACATATATTTGATGGGAATAACTACAAAATAAAGCATGTAAATGAAAATATTACCAAAATTATAAATGATAAATATCTTAAAACATATAGACTAAGCATCTATGAAGTGGACATCAAGCACTTAAAAAATTACAATATTGGTCAGGCAGAGTTAGAAATTTTCTCAAAATATGAATTAAAGATAGATTTAAGCTACTTCTATTGCTGACTTGCCATTATCTTCTGTGATTGTGCTAACTTGCAAGCACACCAGCTTCATGTACTTGCACTGTAGTCATTTTTAGATCAGTTAAGACATCTCTAACTTTCTTGGCAAGATGAGTTTTATCTTCATTGGTTGATTTGACTTTAGTTTCTAGCTTTGGCTAGTTTGCTTTGAGTTGATAGAGTTCTTCTTGCAAGTATGTAATTTTTTCCTCAACTGCAGTAATCTCCTTCGAATCTCTATGGTTACATTGTATTTCTCAATTAGAGTCTTCATGGTCCTAGCAACTTGTTTAGAGAATTTAACTAGTTCTTCTTTTTTATTAATAACTCTTAAAGAGTTCTTTTGGCAACAACAAAATTTTTGACCTTGTCTAAGAGAGACGATAGTTATTCTGGGAAGTTAAGACAAAGGACATCAAAAGTACTTTATAGAATTTGCAGGGAAGACTAGAGAGCATCTTGCTGATAGGCATATGATATAACAACCTCCAAGTCATTTTGTGAGACAATATTAGGAGTTTGGATAGCTTGCTATATTTTGTCCTACCTATCATTCTTTACTTTAGGAACAGGGGTAGGTTCATCCAACTTAGCCTCAACAACAATAGGTGTTGAAAAAGTTTTATCCTCCTCTGATAGCAATAATTTTGAGGCTGCTGTTACTTTATTTGCCTCATAAAATCGTTAAGTTGTGTTAACATTAGGCAGCTTGGTTCTAGACAAGGAAATTTAGGAAGAGACAAGGATTCAGGTATTTACTCTGATGGGACAATATGATGACCGAGATTTGTTATTTCAAGACCTATGATGAATTCTTAAGGGCTTGAACTCTATTGATTGGTATTTTCAGTTGCTCATATAAAGGGTACAACACTAGTACTAGATGGTTGCTAACCCTGAAAAGAAGTGCCAAGAAAAAATAAGTGTCAACATAGAAATAAATGAGTAGAGTAGTTGACATTTCAAATAAATGGTTCGACCTAGATATAAGTAAAGTTTTGGGATGAGATTGCTGGAGTGCTATTAGGTTTTGTTATAGCTAGCTTCAAATGAGACATAGTGCTAGTCGGATTTTGATCCTTTATAAACAATTTTATTATCTAAAATAGTAAGGAAAAAAAAAGAAAAGGTGAGATTAATCGAGAATAACTTTGACTGAGCTATATCTTGGCCAGTTGAAAGAATTAGTTGTAGGGCTAGTTGAGAAGGAAGTTTGGACACATTATGTTCAAAAACCATATTACTAGCTCCTTTTAATTTAATGATCCTTTTCTTTTTTGGAGGCTATTCACCTTTTTCTTTATCTATGGTTTCTTTTTCGACCACCTAGGTGCTAACTGATCTAGATTAGGTCTTCCTATGATACTTTCTTTTCTATTTTGGTCTTGGTGGCTCGTTATCCAGAAATATAGTGTTTGGTTCATCATTTTTCATTTATACTTCTTCGACTATGGTCCCCATCATGTTGTCTCCTCAGGATATGTCAAGAATATTAATGGGCAAAGCAACATTTGAAAATTGCTAAAACAAAAGTACGCAAATGCAGATTGAAATAAAGCATAAAAATCAAACAAATTACCTAAAGAATTTACCATATAGGCCCAATGTTATTTTAGGATAGAGGGATAAGGATGAATGAAGGATTAAGATTGGAGGAGAGAGGGATAAGGATGAAAGGAGTCAAAAAGAGGAATTTTCATACCATTATGCCAGATTTTAAGAAATTTAGAAAATTTTATCCTGACTTCTGATAGTTATAATAATTAATTTTTATAAAAAATGATGTTTAACATAAGAACTTTAATAGGCTTTGAAAAATGGAAGTATGTGGAATTATTTAGAAATACTTGAAATTGTTTGGGAATATTTAGAATTACTTGAGGATATAGACATTAATACTCTTTTAGAAACAAAATGGTTAAATAATTGGTTATGAAGTTGTAAATATATATTATGCCAAGACAAAGGCACTATTCAAGAATCCTTCAGTCAAGCTCAAAAAAGGTTGTTAGTCTATTTAATTACTATTCAAGATGCCTAAGCATTATTCAAGATGTTATCAATCAATTCAACTAACTATTCAAGAGGCTTCAACAAAATTGAAGAAAGTTTGGTGTCTGTCAGAACTAAATTGAAGAGAAGTTTGAAGTCTGCAAGCTCCTCAACATCTATATAAGTAGAAGACCACCAGAGTTCAAGACACAATTGAATAACCTAACTCCATATTTTCATACTAGAGTCTTAAGCACAAACTATATGGCCCTTGTATCAATAACCCTTCCTCTTCCTCAATACTTGTAATTTTCTTTTCTTCAAAATCCTTTGTACCAGTTTGTATTCAAGAATCAATATAGTTCTATAAGCTTTCAATACCATGCTTGCCTTTAAATTCAAATTTTGATTTTGTAGTATATTATATTTTCAATATGATTTCCATGCTTCCTTATAGTTTCAATATTTTTTATATGCTTCCATACTACATCAATAATATTTACATGATTTTATCATGCATCAATAGTATTTTCAACATGTTTTGAAGATCGATCTAGAGCTCCTTGAGCAGCTTCACCCCACTTGGTATCAGAGCCTTGTGGTGGTGAGGAGGGTTTCCTTGGTTACTGTTGCATGGTCACTATAACTTGAATAGTGATTTCATTACGGGGGAATAGTTGGTTACTATAGCAAAGGAGGAATTCAATAAATCCTTTTCAACAAATTATTATTCACAAAATAGTTGTCATGGCTCACTTACTTAGGAAACTTTCTTAAAAAATACAAGGAACTAATTCTGTCAACCTCTAGGGAAAACTCTGATCAAAATATAGATGGTAGAAACAAGATATAGTCAATAATGAAGTATTAGTTATTTCAAAAATTGAACAAAAACTCAAAAATTGGAATTTACCAACAGTCCTTAGTGAAAAAATCTATAAATCAATTCCCTTTGATTTCTTTCAAGATGTTATTATTAGCACTTGTGAGCAAAACTTAAGTATCAATAAAATTTATGATTTAATACCTTTGCTTTCAACTCATTTAATTCAAAAGCATAAGAAACACTATAACTATCTACATGTAGAACTTATTCAAGTAGTTGCAAAACCACTCCATAGATTAGGAATAAATGCACCAATACTAATAATTCTTTAAGAAACTAGAGCTCAAAATTTTAAAGATTCTCTTTTAGCCTATTTGTAGTGAAATTTACATAATGGTCCAATTTACTTTAATTGTTTTCCTGACTACATTGTATTTTTAAATAATCCATATGTCAAAAACTTATTAGCTTTAAAAATCAAAACAAAAGAAGGAATTTGGAAAGAAGGAACAAGGCATGTAGATATAATATATAGAATTCATTATAATGTATCAAAAACTAATATTAATATTAAAGCCTTAAGAAAATCAAAATCATGAGAAACATTATTGATAGAAGCCAATGTTGAATATTCCACTGTTTTTACTCGAAAACCTTTAAAGCTTGATCAAATTTCTTTTATTGAAGAATGGAAACTTCCAGAGTTTATGTCTCCAAAATATTAAAATCATTCAACAATTCATCAAATTTTGGAAGAACCTTTTAGGGATGTACCTCTAAAATTTGCTAGAAATATATCTACACAATTTAGTAGTTACGAACCAAGTTCTTCTTGAATATCAAAATCTTTTCCAAGAAAATCAATAGGTTTAAACTCAATAGCTTCAATGTTAGACTTAGATCCTTTGAGACATATAAACATAGATTCAAGATAGCCTCAAGTAATTTATCAAGGTACAGACTATCATAAAACTATACTAGAAGCTAACTACAAAGTAGAATATGCCTTAACAAAAGAAAAAGAATCTTCAATAAAACCTTCTTCTCCAACCCACTCAGACATGCACCCTAGTGTCCATAGGTAACTTAATATAATCAAAAGTAAATTTGTTTTAAACAAAAAAAATATCTTATTCAAGAATTTATATTTGAAGAAAACAAAGAAAAAAGGAAATGGTATTTTTCAACTTTTTTGGAAGAGGCTTTAGGTAATTACAAAAAATTATATTATCAAATAATAGAAAAATTAGAATTACATATTTGTTTTTTTTTTTAAATGGTTTGAAGATTCCTATTTTGATTATGATATTAAGAATCCTTTCATTAAACCTTCAAAATGTCTACAAGATTTCAAAACTTGTCATCAAAAGAAAGTTGATATGTCAAAAAATAACTTACAACAAACTCAAAGTCTTATTCAAAAGGAAAACCCTTTATCCTTAAGCAACTCTAGTCATACAGGTGATAGAAAGTCAAAAGAGTTATTCATAAGGAATAATAATTCAAAACTAGAGATGAATAATGATAGCATAAATAGTAACCTCGTGAATAGTAACAAAATAGTTCAAGAAGACAAAAAATCTTTAAATATAATAAAGAGATCTAGTCAAATTTGTGAAGCTTCAACAAATAAGGTAGTAGTAGGAAATCACCCTCCTTTAGAAGAAATAAAATTCTCTCATCTTGAAATAACCATAGTAGCCTCCCCTTTCAAGATAGGACCAACTGAAGAAGAATGTAAAGAAAATTTAAATTTAAACCAAATAAAAATATTCAAGATTAAAATAATTATTAAAATCAAATACTTTATACTATAGCCACTCAATTAGATAATTTAAAAACTTTAATAGGAACAATTAGAAATCATGTATCTCTTCAATAACCAGATAAATCAAAATTAAAACATCCCATTTTTAAACCTTTCTCATTACCTCAAAATGAATTAAAAAATTTCAAAATAGGAAAATTCAAGAATGAAGAATCGTTAGAGAAAATCACAAGTAGAATACAAAACTTAACATTAAAAAATTCAATAGCCAGTGAGAAAAAGGCAAATAGTGTCAACGCAATTTCAAAAGATAATATAAATCGAATAGAAATTCAATTTTTAGAAAATCATATAAATAAATTAGGTGACATTTAGAATCCCTCAAAACAAGGTCAAAAGTTACATCAGAACTTATATATTTGGAATTATTATCCTTGGCCCACCCTTTCAGATATTCAATATGAAAAAATAAATCATCAATATTTCAAAAAACATGACAATGGCTACCACAACCTACAAGATCAAAGGGAATAGTGATAAGAAAATTGCTAATCTTTTGATTGCTAGATTTTCTAGTGAATTAAAAGGTTGGTGGGATTATATGGTTCTACAAGAAGAAAAATCAGCATTATTTTAGTAATAAAACTTGAAGTAGTAAATGAACAAGTAGATCAAATTGTAGATGCTGTCAATGTCTTAACAAAAAGAATAACTAAGCAGTTTATAGGAAACCTTTCTCAAATTTAAGAAAGAGCCTTAGATGCTCTGTTGAATCTTAAATGCCCTACCTTAACAGATTTTATATGATATAAGGCTGTATTTTTATCAAGAGTATTCATGAGACTAGATTATGGCTTAGCTTACTAGATGGAAAAGTTTATAGTTGGTTTTCCAAAACTTTTTTCTTAAAAGGTTAGAGAAAGCTTAAAAAGAGAAAATAATGGAGATGTCCCTTGGAATCAACTAACACATGGTCAGTTAATCAATATAATTAATCAAGAAGGTTTGACCTTATGTATTGATTTAAATTTAAAAGACAAAATAAAAAATGATGCTAAAATTAATAAAAATTAATGATGGTCCCAGTAAAGAAAAAATTAAATTGTGGAATTGAACAGATTTTGCCCTTTTCTCGTTGGAGAATTATATATACTAGTATATGAGATTTGTAGAGAATTGATAATTAATAGATGTGAAGATAGTAGAAACTAAAGATGATAACAAGAGCAAATAAAAATGCAAGTAAAGAAAGAAAATTGAAGACAGAGATTTTTAAAGTGGTTTAACTTGAATTGAAGTTGCAATTCAAGTCTACTTCATTTGATCATTCTTAACCAAAAGACCTCTCAAATTAAAAATAGAAACTATCAGGATTGACAGGGTTATGAAATGCCAGTCTTTACAAGAAACACGCAAGACTTTAACAGGTATCTTGCTAACCTAGAAGAATTACAATAGGCTCTTCTAAGCCTATGCAGATTTCTAACACCTAGAAATCTCAAATAAAAGAATTAGAATAGAAAAGGAATTGAAATACAATACCAAAGGTTTGAGATAAAAATCTCAAACAAACTGTAATTAAACTCAGAGAGTCTTTGATCCAATAAGCTTGAAGAAATCTCAAAGAATTGATGAAGTAGAGAGAAAACCATATTCAGCTCTTTCTCAGATATTTTCGTATTGAATTGTATAGAAATATCATGTGAAAATATTTATATAGGAAAGGTAGTTAGGCTTGAATAACTGTTGTAACCGTCTATAACAGAAAAAACTAATTTTCAGTTGTTGCATTGAAGTAATATCGACTATAGTCTCTTATTCACTAATGTACCAAAGTGTAATTGATGTACAGTCTATTGTA
>JANHAO010007868.1:0-19768 GCA_026873985.1 Saraca asoca | reverse complement strand
CGCGGAGATAAAGGTATAAATGGTAATGTGAAATGGCAGTTGGATATAAAAATGCATTATATTATGTATGTCAGTGTTGTCTGGATACCCAGTAGGATGTGTTTTGTGTAGTCTAGGCCACTGCGTGTCTATTATATGTTTATATAGGTGAAATGGGCGTGTAGCCCTTTGTTTTGTATGTATGGCCATGTGCCTGGGTGTCCAGAAAATAGAGAAAACTCTGTCGAAATTTCGGTAGAGATAATAAAGTCTTATTGCATGAGTAATGGAAATTTGTATTAATGTCATATCAGTGTCACCGGGTAAGGCTTGTAGAGGGTTTTCCTACAGGAAAAGGATTTCTGATGGTAACCTTCTACGCCGGTCACATGCCCAGGGTTGGGTCGTGACAGCAACTCACTCATAGAATTCACCTTGAAGTCCCTTATCGAATACCTATATATACTCTCGTACAGTTTCCTATTCTTGTGAAGTCCTGCTAAGATCGCTATCAAGATATTTTCATCTGAGGGATTCTCTACATTATTGACTTTGTGCCCCTGACTGGAGTCAAGAGTGTACAAAGCCTTAATGGTTAGGTCGCAGCACCTAGCATGTTCATTTCAAAAGCTACAGACAAGTGCATCCCCTTCTTCAATGTGTTGAAGAAAGCGAAATGCATTAAGTGGACTAAGCAGTGCAAGATCACTTTTTAGCAGTTGAAGGAGTATATGGGACAAGCTCCTCTTTTGTCCAAACCAAAGAAAGGTGAGAAGTTCATCATTTACCTGGGTGTATCTCAACATGCTCTCAGTGTAGCCCTGGTATGAGAAGAAGGTGGAGCTTAATTCCCAGTTTATTATGTTAGCAAGAAGTTGCTAGATGTCAAAATAAGGTACTCACTGATGGAGAAGCTTGCCTACTACCTCATGATTGAATCAAGGAAACTGCGACATTATTTTCAGGGGTACAGCATAAAGGTGCTGATGCAATTCCCACTCAAGCAGATCTTACAAAAGATTGATATCTCAGGTCGCCTACTCAAATGGGCAGTTGAGTTTGCCCAATTTGATTTTAAGTACAAGCCCAGACCAACAATCAAAGGGCAAGCCTTGGTGGATTTTATTACAGAGTTCACAGAGCCCATTGAAAAGGAAGCAGAGGCCTTAGAGGGTCTGTATTGGGAATTATACGTTGACAGATCGTCAAGAGAGCAAAAGGCTAGGGCAGTAGTACTTTTGATCAGTTAGAGGGACACAAAATCCTATATGCATTGAGATTTAGCTTTCAGGCTACAAATAATGAAGTAAAATATGAAGCATTGTTAGGAGGGCTTCGCCTGGCAAGAGAGATGTAAGCTAAAAATCTGAGGATATTCAATGATTCCCAACTCATTGTCTGTCACATACAAGGTAAATATCAGCTGAGAGGGTCAAAATGGCCATTTACCTTCAGAAGGTTCAAGAACTACTTGGCTCTTTCTGGCGTTATGAGGTCAATCAAATTTCGCAATCTCATAATACACATGTAGATGCATTAGCTCATTTGGCCACAACCAGGGATGCAGATTTCTCAGGGGCAATCCTAGTGAAGTTTCTTCCATCACCAAGCATGGATCAGAAGGATGTTATGATGGTGATTGCCATGGCACAGGACTCATGGATGGGTCCGATTATAGATTACCTATAAGATGGCAATTTCCCAGAAGATAAGTTAGAAGCAATTCGTTTGTGAGCTCGAGTATCCAGATATTATATCAGTGATGACATGTTATATAAAAAAGGATTCTTAACTTCACTCTTAAGGTACATAGATGGCCATTCATGTGACACCATTTTGAAGGAAATTCATGCTAGTCGTTACAGAAATCATGCTGAGGGTTATCTCTAGCTTAAAAAGCATTTTGGCAAGGGTTCTATTGGCCTACAATAAAGTAAGACGCCATTGACCTTGTAAAAAAGTGTGACAAGTGCTAAAGGTTCGCCAAGGTCCCATGAGCTCTACCAACTTACTTGTAACAGATGCTTAGTCCATAGCCCTTCGTGATTTAGGGTATGGATCTAATTGGACCACTCCCGATAGGTCACAGGAAATGCAAGCATGTAGTAGTTATTGTTGTTGATTATTTCACCAAGTGGGTAAAGGCAAAAGAACTGGCAGAAATCTCTTTTGTGAAGATTGAAAAGTTCGTATGGATCAATATTATTTGTAGGTTTGGAGTCCCGACCTAATTTAACAATAAGCAATTCATCAAATTCTACAACAATCTCAAAATTGTGAAAAGTTTCTCAGTTGTAGACCATCCTCAGGCCAATGGACAAGTTAAGGTTGTTAGTAAGATCATCAAACAGATCTTGAAGATGAGGTTGGAGGCCAAAAAGGGAGCATGGGTAGATGAGCTGCAGAAGGTGCTTTATGCTAACAAAACCACAGCTCGCAGTACCACAAGAGAAACTCCCTTTTCAATGGCATATGGATCCAAGGCCATATTCCCAGCAGAATTTGAAGTGACTTCACAATAACAAGCTACATTTAATCCAGAGGATAACGATCAGCTGCTCACTGCAAATTTCAACCTTATAGAAGAGACGAGAGAAATAGCTTGCCTCAGGGTCATGGCCTATCAGTAACGGGTCGCAAGATACTATAACTGGAAGGTCCGAGTCCAAAATTACAACATTAGTGATCTTGTGTTATGCCTTATTTTCTTTGGAGATCATAAGGCTAGTGACGAGACACTAGTTCTAAACTGGGAAGGCCCATACATAATCAAGAAAAGTTTAGAAAACGGAGCTTATCACCTGGAGAATATGAACGTGGCTGAAGTTCCTTAAGCTTGGAATACTAAGCATCTGTGCCCATATTTTTAATAGAGATTTTAGCTTGCCCTTCTAATCTTGTAATATTATTCAGAAATTAATAAAAACACTCAAGTTTTTCCCCTTAAATTTTTATGTCTGTGTTTATTAATTTCTGAATAAAATCTTAACAAAAGCCTTATACAAGAAACAAACTAAAAAAAAAGGTCATGGAAAGTTAGCTGAGGCATAACCTACCTAAACAATTCATTGCAAGCTGAGGTACGTCCTATCTAGGCATTCAACCTAACAAATATATATGGTCATGCTTGACAAATATACATTGTCATGGTTTGTTAGTTGAGGCATGACTTGCTTGGGCAATTCATTGCTAGCTAAGGCATGATCTACTGGGTATTTATCTTGACAAAGTCATAGTGTGCTAGCTAGAGCACATCCGTGTAACCTACCTGGGTACTCGACTTGTGCTAGTTGAGGCACAGCTTTCGTGTGACCTACCTGGGCATTCAACTTGTGCTAACTGAGGTGCAGCTCTCATGCGACCTACCTAGGTACTCAACTCATGCTAGCTGAGATGTAGCTTTCATGTAACCTACTGGCCACTCATCTTCACATAAATTTATCAAGTCATGGTTTGCTGGCTGAGGTCCATTTATATTAACCTATATGTTATCATTTACAACCTATTTAGTATTCAACTTGACTATTGCTTGTTAAATCATGATCTGCTAGCTATTATATGCAACATGTTGAGCATTCAACTATGGAAACTAAGAAGAATCAAGCTGGAATATTATAAAAATTTCATTTAACACGTCCTTCAATGAGGTAAATTTACACAAAGTTCAAGAATGAAATTCAAAATTACAAAAATCATGGCCTAAGAAGGCTGGCCCTTAGTAGTTAAGCTCTTATAGGCTGGAGGGTCGAGATATGAGGCGAGCAGGTTATCCATCATTTGTTCATTAATGGCTTCCATGACTTACGAGCTGCTTTCTCTTTGAATGGTGCCCTGAGTTAGAGAAACTCCACGTACGAACTCTACACCTTTATTAAAAGAAGTGGCCTTTGTGGCTTTCTCAAAGCCCTTAATAGCCTCAAGAACATCCTCACCAAAAAAGGAGAAGTCCATCTTCGAGTGTTGTTCCCACAAAGTGTATAAGAAGGAGGTGTTGGTTTCAGATATTGCATCTTCTTCCATTTTTGCAACTAACCCAGTGGTCTCTGCCTTAACCCGAGTAACCTTTTCTTTTCCCAAAGCAACTTCTTCCCTAGTCGCCTTATACTTCTTCTTCATAGCCTCAGTTTACTGTATTACTGCATCCAGTTCGCCCTTTACTCTGGTCAACTCATCAACTACTTTATTAAAGCCTGATGTGACAGCCTCACAATTTGCCACCTTGCGAGATAGAGCTTCCTTGGCTTCTTTTTGGCAACCTCAGCATTTCTTGTTCTATCTTTCAGCTCCAACACCTCAGCGATTGCAGTAGCCAAGTCACCCTCAAGTTTTTTCAAGTTTTTCCTTCCCCTTATCCCAATCTAGGAGCACGTTCCTCAACTTTATTGCTCCTAGCACACTCTGAAAAATCAAATGGTCAAGTCAGATAACAAAGAGGCAAAAGAACCAAGGTGAAAGGACTTTACTTACTAGCAGACCATGACAGGTGTTATATATGTGAAATTTGGTTCGTCCAGTTGGACTCGTGAGTGGCCTGAGAGCGGCAAAGGGCCAGCTCAAAAAATGCTTAGATTGCTACGCTTTCAGTTCACATCGCATAGTGACCTCTCCAGCTCGAACTTGTGCATGACAGAACGAGCTCAACCTTGATTTCCCCATCTCAAGGATGCGCACATCCCTAAATTGAATGATCTGGCTAATAAGGTACAACAAGCGACCTGAGAACTCGCTAGATAGAAAACCCGTTCACACTCTGCCCAAGAGACATACCGAGCCCACTTGCAAAAGATAATCTGCAGTAGCCAGATAACAAGATTTTGTCTGTCCATTCTATCTTGTACAATAAATATTGATGTAATAGATTTACTACATATAAAATTACTATTGTAACCCCCTCTCCTCTATTAATATGAGGGAGGAACCTACTATAAAGGGAGAGATCCTGAACCGGGTGATATAGTCTTTTAGCGATTCATTTTTCTGTTGGAAGACTATTGTGAGGTGGTATGATGGTATAAGTTTCCTTCTCAATGCCTTATATTGGTTAATGAATTTCTTTTGGCATTCTTCCCAATTATAAATGCTCTGAGCTAGGAGACTCTTGAGCCATATCCGAGGTATGTCTCCAAGGATGGCTGGGAAGACGTGGCATTTGACTAGTGAATTGGTCATCTAAAAATCCATCTGACGTTGAATGCATCTAAGTGGTCATATGGGTCGCTATTCCTATTGTATTGCCGGATGTTAAGGATCTTAAACCTGTGAGGAAAAGGCTCTGTCTCAATCTCCTTAGTGAATGGTGTCCTTTCTTTGTAACGCTCTTAACGGTCCTGAGCTAGAGGGCATTTTTCTAATTGTTGTATCCTCTAAAGTAGCTTTTCAACCATTGGAGCTTATCCTTTAGATCGAGAGCTGGAGGATCGATGGCTCTTTGCACCTCCCTGGTCGTGGGAATGGTGATATGAGGCTTTATGCCTTCTACTATGCTCATGACCTGACAAATAATGATTTGATGTGTCCCTGATTGGTCCTATTCGAGCTTCCTTCTTGACGTGAACCCTCACGTCATTGATTATTTTCATCATCATCCTTGTGAGCTCGATAGACCTTCAACTTTACCCGTGAATTGGATGAGTAAACTGAACTAGCTCGTTGATGTTCTTCTCTAACTGGCCTCTCATGTTGAGCTCCTTTTTATGGCTACTAGAGTTCTCCTCTAGGCACAGTGACCTCAACTTATCTTCGCATGCCCTGGTCCTATGCTTGAGCCAACACCCTAACCACATTAGCCAGTTCCCTCACCGTGTTCTCAAGCACCTCCTGATGTTGGTGCCACACTTACACTTCGTCAATCCTAGGAATAAAAGTAGCAGGATGAGGAGGGGTCAATGGAGCCATGCTAGTGGCAGCACCTATAGTGGGGACAATAGAGGTGCTTACTGTAGGAAGAACTGGGGCCCCAATTGATAACATTTCCTATTGTTGTTCCATGTGACCTTTAGGCTAGTCAGTGGTAATGCCTGCACTCCTGATGGTTCTTCCTCTAGCCATTGTAATTGAGTAAGAAATCAAAGAGAATGTAGTTTTGGGGCCCTCCTTCTAGTGCCAAAATATTGATATCTAAAATTGGTCAACTTAAGTCCTGCACCCTAAACTGCAAGTTGTGAAGGCAAATTTGCAGGGAAGAGAGAGAAAGAGAGAAATAACAAGGGACACAAAGAGCTTTTTAACGTGATTCAGCCAGATGCAAGGCCTACATCCATGGTTATGTTATTTTTTCAGTCTTTTGCTGAGTTTTCAATATTCTATTTTTCTTGTCTCGTCTCTTTTTACAATGATCTCAACCCCTTTTTTATGGTAATCAGGGTGTTGCAATGCATTCCATAACAGAAATAAATCATAAATTGGTTACAACGGTTAATAACGAATTCTTATTAAATAAGTAATTCTATGGTCTTCTCTAAATTAATGGCTAGGAGGGCATACTTCGAACTGTAGGCTAGATCTCGTCTCTAACGACCCGAAGTTGTTGCTTTGACCTTTGTTGGCCAATGACCTGAGTTCGCATTTGACAACTTGATACCTTGCTTTTACTACCCCGATCCTGGTTATGCTAGGCCTCAACTAAGCTTGTTCATTGAGCTTTTATCAGCCCATTTGTGTGGTTATGAAAACACCCACAACACTAGTTTTCCTTTAGAAGTTTTTAGTTAGTATCAGAGCCTTTGTATGCTGACATAATTAGGCATGCTAGTTTTCTTTTAAATTCGAATGCTTGGTTGAATTTCCTTTTCATGCTATTTAAGAAACAGGGTTTCGAACCTATGCCAAACATGTTGCAAAAGGCACCTTTTGCCAATTGTTTCATGAAATTTTCTCAATCAATATGATAATATATTTTATATTTGATTTGAATTCTATTTCCTTTGTTTTTATTTCCTTCTCATTTTCTAGAAATATTGAGAAGAGCTATTTTTTGAATTTGGTTTACTATTATTGTTCGAATAATATAATTTATAAAAATATTTTATTTATTTGCATTTTATATGCATAAAGATGTTATTTCTAGAAAATAAGAAAACTGCCTAAAAATTATACTTTATTTAATGTCTTATAAATTATATACATTTGGTTAAATTAGATATTGGCCATAGCATTCCTAATTATACCGAATTATATATATTTGGGATTGAAATCACATATAATATAAGACACTAATTGTAATTAAGCATATTAAAATGATAAATTTGATCTTGCAAGAATTTTTATCATATTTGTATCTATAATTAGGATAAAATAGTAAACTTTTTTCTTTCTTAATTTGCCCATAGGAATTGAGAATGAACAAAATTTGTTAGTTTTATCATTTGGCCTAAATATCTAAAATGATATTCCTGACCTTAATGATGATAATTATGAAGTTTGGAAGGAGAGAATTCTCTTTCAGTTAGCGTAGATGGATAAAGATTACACTATTAAAAAAAACGAAATACCTAAACCCAATGACACTAGCTCATAAACTACAATTGATCTTCATGAATGCTGGGAGTAAACTAATCGCCTTAGCATGATTTGTATAAAGACTAAATTATCTATTAATATATGTGGTTTGATCAGTGAGCATAACACTATTAAGGAATCACTAAAGGCTATAGATGAATAATTTAAGTCTTCAAATAAAGCCCTAGCCAACACGTTAATGACTCAATTATCATTAGTGAAGCTCATTGGGGTTCATGATGTGTGTAAGCACATAATGAAAATGAAAGATATAGCAGCTTAGCTTAAGGCACTTGGGATTGAAATATCAGAGTCTTTTCTTGTATATTTTATTTTGAATTAGCTTCCACAATAGTATGACCCTTTTAATATTTCATATAACACACATAGAGACAAATGGCTTATTAATGAACATTTGACCACATATGTTCAAGAGGAAGGTAGACTACTGATGAAATCGAGGTCCAAGTGCACATGTTGTGACATAAGAAAAGAATAAGAACCAAGCCAAGCAAAAAGAAAAGGGTAAAGTACCACCCAAATTGAATTCAAGAAGGGACCCAAGTGCTTTTTCTGTAAAAGAAAGGGCATATAAGGAAGGATTGCACAAAGTTTAAGGTTTGGCTACTAAAGAAAGATAATCCAATCTCATTTGTATATTATGAATCTCATTTAGTTGGCATTTCTCGTAATACTTGATAGATTGACTCTGGTTTTTCTATCCATATTTCAAATAATTAGTAGGGATTCCTAAACCATAGGAAAGCAGTGGGAAGAAAGCAAAGCATTTATTCCAGAAACAAGATGAGCTAACCTATGGAAGCTATTAGGGCATATCGTTTAGTTCTTAATAGTGGTTTTGTATTAAATTTCGAAAAGACTTATTATGTACCTAGCTTTTATAGAAATTTAATTTCTGTTTCAAGACTTGTACCACTTAGATTCTCAATTAATTTTTCAAATGGAAATTTTAGATTATATTATAATTTTAAACTTGTTAGTATTGGTCCTATGTCTGATGGTCTTTTTCAAATTAACTTGCAAATTGTAATACCCCAAATTTAAAAAAAATTAATTTCAATAATAAAATGACTTTTCAAAAAATTCGAAAAGGTGAATTTGAAAATTCTTGGAACTCTGAAATTGTAAATTCTAAGATACTAAGTGTTTAGATACAGTAGAAGTAAATTATATGAATTCTAAGAATCTTCAAAAAATTAACATTTCCATTCCGAATGCTTGTAGAATAAAATCCGTATTTTTGAGATTTAATTTCCAGAAAAACTTCAGAGAAATAGAAATTAGGGCTACAAGTATCCCACGAATGCAAAATTATAATTGTTATGAAGGTAATTAATTTAACTAATTTTTGACAAAATTTCAAAGTCTCTAACAGTCAGTGAGTATATTAAATTTGGACTTGAAGTTGAAGAAATTAGTAAAGTTATTAAGGAAAAATGATAAAGCTTGTTAAGGAAGTAGTCAAGGAGAAAAGTTGATTCACATTTTTCATTTTTGCCCTCCAAAGCCAACTCCTTTTTCTTCTTTCTTGTGCCACTTTTGTTGCATTTCATGCAACATCTTGCCAAGCTCAACTTTTTTCTTTCACTATACTATCTTTCTCTTCAAGTAAGCACTTTATTCCTTCATGTAATTTTTCATATTTTGCTTCTAATTCATCTCATCTTCTTCTTCAAATTAGTACCAAAATCTTGTTGATTTATTAAGTATAACTGAAATTATGAATTTTTGAATCCAAAAGTTACTGTCCATTTTTACTATTCATCTCATGAATCCATATGAATTTTTGGTGTTTTTGATGCTCAAATCTTCTATTTCTATCTTGTTTCTAGGGAATGGAATCATAATCTAATGGTATTTGACTACTTGATGAAAAAAACTCTTGAAAATCTAAGAATATAACTTACTTTCTTTTTTATTTATGAAAAGTATTGAAGATTTTTATTGGATCCTTTTTACCTTCTTGTTCTCAACCATTTATGTGAATAATTCTTACCTCACTTGTGAGTTATAAAATAATTAAATGATGGTGAGCCATTAAATTGTTGTTTATGCTAAGGAAAATGGGTATTATAAGATCGAATGCCATACATCAAATTTGATTAGAGTTGTGGATATAAATATAGTTTTACGGTTGAAAAACTTGAATTTATACTTAGTTTCTTTGTGATTAAAGGTTAGTTGAAATAGCTCATAAATTTTGGTTAAGAAATTGAAAGTTATTCTTGTTGGAATATATATTTGCAAAATAAACTTGTATGAATCTGGATGTGCAATTGAAATCGCAAACTAGATTGCGAACCCAGAAATTGAAAATTCGAGTAGAATCGTGAGAGTCAAATATGAAGGCTTCAATTCGACTTGAGCCAATTTAGTTCAAAATATGAGTCTGCTCGCTTAAAGTTGCAAATCTTTGGGAAGTTCATGACTACACAAGATCTGAATCCTCGATCAAGATTGAATACAGGGTCTGGAAAAATCGATTCGAATTGTGTAGATTAAGTTTAATTTTTTATTCAAATCACGACAACCTAAAAGCATACCCTATTTTGATAATCATTATTGTGAAATCAATACAAGAAGAAAACTTTCATAGTTATGATTTTTTTAATATAAACTTTATTTACCAATTCTTATCCTTTATTCTAAAAGATGTACAGTGTTATATGACATTTGATATACACTATATAAAAAGCCAACAATTTTATATGCTAGACTAGATAGGATTGCTATGCAATCTAAATTCTTGGACCTAAAAGTATTTGCTAACCAATTAAAAAGGAAAAAAAATGAAACAAAATATTTATGTTTTATTCCAAATTACAATGAATGATTATGATTTATATATAATTAATAAATATAAAGACTTAAAATAGGAAATAAAAAATTCTATATGTCCTAACAAATTAAATATGATTGTTATGTAATCTAAATTCTTAAGCTCAAAGTAATTTCAATAAATTGGAAGATGAAAACGAAAATGCACCCACCATCGCTATAATGATAAAAAATTAATTATCCAATAAAAACTCCGTTAGAAAAATATTATGCAACCATAATAAACTAAAATGAAAAAAATTAAGCTCTGATCACGATCTTATAGTTTCACCATTGTTAGTTAAAATTATTTTAAAATTTAAAATTAGATGAATAACTATGATTTTTTATTATTTTATCATATAAACTTGGTTTATCAATTTTCTTTTTCATTCTAAAAAATACATAATACTATATGACATTTTGTATTCACCGTAAAAAAAAAATCAAAATTTTATAAGATAGATAAGATTTTTAAAAGATTTAAATTCTTGAGCATGAAGTATTTTCTAGTTAATTAAAAAATAAAAAGAAAGGAGACAAAATATTTATGCTTTATTCCAAATTCCGATAAATAATTATGATTTTTTTGGATAATTAACAAACGTAAAAGCTTAAAATGGGAAACAAAAAATTAAATATGCCCTAATAAATTAAATATGATTGCTTTGCAATCTAAAATTTTGGGCTCCAAGTGTTTCCAATAAATTTGAAGAAAAAGAAAACACACCCTTCTTAATTATCCTACAAAAAAAAATGTGTTGGAAGAAAAAATATTATGCAATCATAATAAATTTAAATGTAACAAAATTAAATTCACGCAAAGCTAAAGAATCAATTTAATCCAACTCATGATGAATCAGACTCGTAATAAATGACAAAATTTTATCATTGTCAAAGTCAGAAGAACGGCTATGATTTTTGTTCTTTTTTTAATATTTTTATTTATTTATTTTTAATTTTCATCCAAACAATATATAATTTTATATGACATTTTACATACATTATATAGAAAATCAAAATCAAATATTTTATAATACAGCCTAAAGTATTTTCTCGGCAAAGGAAGAAAACAAAATATTGTTTTATTCTAAGTTATAGTATATAAGAAATAAACCGTTTTATAAAACCGTTTTATAAGATAGATAAGACTGCTGATCAATCTATATTCTTGGCCTAAAAATATGTTTTATTCCAAATTATAAACTCCTCCAACACGACGCCGTTTAAGGTCTTAAGTTCCCCTGGTAAAAAACATCAACGACCAGTAATTTCTGTGTTCACATTGACAATCTATGCGAGGGGTTCTGTGCTGTGCCTGTGTTGTTTTGTGTTCAGTAGGTGTTATTACTCTCTTCTGCTAATCTGTTCTTCCTTCCTATCTCATGCTTCTTCAATAAGGCTCCCTCAATCTCATCGCCGGCACCGGTAAACCCGTCGAAATTCACTGTTCTTCATCTCCCTTATCACCCGATTCGATCTATTCTCTTCCTGTCATATTTATTTATTATTCAATCATAAGAGGGTTTTATTGGTTTGCCGATTACATTCCTAGTTTTTATTCTTTGTTGTTGTCTGAATTGGTTTGGGGTATGGAGGATTATGTTATCAGCGATGAAGATTATAATTATTCCGATCAAGAGTCCCTCGACGGCTTTGAAAACGAGGACACCGATTTTCAGTTGGTTACTACCAAGGGTCCTACATCTCAGGTATTGGTTTATGGTTCCCCCCTTTTTATTTTTCGTCGTGAGGGAACGGGCGGAATCAGAATGTTTCTCATTCTTAACTCCTTGAGCTTCACTTTTGTTTTATCGTTTTCTTTGATGTGAAAAGTAAATTTTTTTTTTCTTTTGTGATGGTTTTGGGTCCTTCTAACGGTCATATGTGTGTTTATACCTGCTGTTTTGCTTTGGATTTCTGATGTGCTTGTCATTCCAGCAATTGTTACTTGTTTTTTTTTTTTTTTTTCCTGTGATTGACATCGTCTCATTTTTTCCGAAGATAAAATTATTTGAGGCAAGAGTTTGAAAATTGATTTAACTTTTTTTTTTTCTATTTACTGGCAATGCTAGATTGGGAATGTGTTTTTTTGATCAAGCCATACCTGGTTGGTCTTGTTGACTACGTAAATGCTGAACCTGGGTGTTAGATCATTGAATTTGTTTTGAGTTCTTATCTACGTGATGAATTTCTTGTAGGAAAAGGGCACAATAAAATGCCTCAGTCTAGTAGGAATCCTTAAGTAATAAATATACTACCTGTAGGGTGACTGACTAAAGTATAAATATTCAATTATGATTGTTGTGTTAAATTGCATCCGCTACATCCTTTTCTTGTACTGACAATGTTTTGCTGGATTATCGTGGCAGGTGATCACAAAAGAATCACTTCTAGCTGCTCAGGTAAAATAAGAAAAATAAAAAAGCACAAACAACTGAATTGCATATGTAATTATGTATGGTTTAGATAGCACAAACAACTGAATTGCATATGTAATTATGTATGGTTTAGATAGAATGCATCTTCACTTTTACTGAAATTTGTTTAATACACATTCATGCAGAGGGAGGATTTGCGTAGAGTAATGGAAATGCTATCAGTGAGAGAGCACCATGCTCGTACCTTGCTTATTTATCATCGTTGGGATGTGGAGCAGTTGTTTGCGGTGTATGTAGATAAGGGGAAAGCTTTCTTGTTTGCTGAAGCTGGTGTTAGTGTGGATGAACATCACCAATCTGTCACATTGCTTCCTCCTAAAATAATGTGTGAAATCTGCATGGAGGATGTTCCTCGTGATGAAGCAACAAAAATGGACTGTGGACATTGTTTTTGCAACACTTGTCAGTATTTCTCCATTTTCTGTCATTCCCAGTCTGTGATTCACTAATTTTCTAAAGCATTTCAATGTTAGTTGCAACAAAATTATCAATTGATATATGGTTCAGAATTCTAAATTGACCCTTATTGATAATGCCGTTAATTAGGGTCTGTGTGAGCCTTTTAAATCCATGACCGGATATCATATGTTGGTTGGGTTGGGGTATTATGATTGGAATTATTTGATTTTTGAAGTTGTTTGAGTTGTTAGATAGTGTTAAAGGCATTATCATTTTTTATTTTTAAATTAGTTTCATTATCCTTAATACTATGATGGAAAACCAGTCAACCATCGATATTTAATCTTTTCATATTCATACCATTCTTACAGGTTGGACTGAACATTTTATTGTCAAGATAGATGAGGGCCAGAGTAAACGCATTAGGTGCATGGCCCATAGATGCAATGCTATTTGTGATGAAGCTGTTGTGAGAACTCTAGTTAGTAAAAAGCAACCTGATATGGCTGAAAAATTTGAACGTTTTCTTCTTGAGTCCTACATTGAGGACAATAAAAGAGTCAAATGGTGCCCCAGCACTCCTCATTGTGGGAATGCTATACGTGTTGAGGAGGATGAATTATGTGAGGTAGAATGCTCATGTGGTCTACAATTTTGTTTCAGTTGTTTGTCTGAAGCTCACTCTCCTTGTTCATGTTTGATGTGGGAGCTTTGGGCTAAGAAGTGTCAAGATGAGTCTGAAACTGTTAATTGGATAACTGTTAACACAAAAGCTTGTCCAAAGTGCCACAAACCTGTGGAGAAGAATGGTGGTTGCAACTTGGTTAGCTGTTTCTGTGGACAAGCATTTTGGTCAGTGTTTTCTTTTCTGGTCATCTTCCTCCTCCCTGCACTATATAGTTTCTTCTAATTTATCTCTTCATATATGCATTTTCTTTGTAATTTATCATTTTCCTTTTTCTGTTATAAATGTTTGGTTATGTTTAATATGGCAATAATGTGTTGGTGTTCAAGCTACCTATGACTGTCCAAGGTGACATAAATGCTTGTTTTTCTTATAATTTTTCCCTTTTGGGCAGTTGGCTGTGTGGTGGAGCTACTGGCCGAGAGCATACTTGGTCCAGTATAGCTGGTCATAGCTGTGGTCGGTACAAAGAACAAGAGAAAAAGACTGAAAGGGCAAAGCAGGATCTATATCGTTATATGCACTATCATAACCGTTACAAAGCTCACACAGATTCCTTTAAGCTTGAAAGTAAATTGAAAGAGACTATACAAGGGAAGGTTGCTATATCTGAAGAAAGGGATTCTAGGCTCAGAGATTACAGCTGGGTAAATAATGGACTGTCCAGGCTTTTCAGGTCTAGACGTGTCCTATCGTATTCATATCCATTTGCATATTATATGTTTGGAGATGAGCTATTTAAGGATGAAATGTCAGAACAACAAAGGGAAATAAAACAGAACTTATTTGAGGATCAACAGCAGCAGCTTGAGGAAAATGTTGAAAAACTTTCCAAATATTTGGAGGAGCCCTTTGACCAGTTTACAGATGATAAGGTTACGGAGATAAGGATGCAGGTCATCAATCTGACCGTAATTACGGACAAACTTTGTCAGAAGATGTGAGTATCCTATCAAAGAAGCTTCTGCTTGATCTTAGGTATTTGGCACTGATTATTGTGATGATTAACGCAGGTATGAGTGCATTGAGAATGATTTATTGGATTCTCTCCAACCTGGTACCCATAGTATTGCTCCATACAAGTCAAAGGGCATAGAGAGGGCATCAGAACTTTCAGCTTGTTGGAGCAATAAATCCAATAATACTGGTAGATATCTACAATGGTGTTTTGTTTGAATTTTGAAAATTTGAATGATGAATCGGACTAAACTTTTTCTGTTAGCCAATTTTGATGCTTTTGTCTAAATCATTTTGGGGAGAAAATATGGCATTTGAGTTAGCAATCATCATATATACTTGTTTTTGCACCACTTGTTTGCAGCTTTTAATGGTTTTGATTTGTGGCAATAGAATTTTTTTACCTTTTATCTTGGCCCAAAAAAAAAAAAAAAAGGAAAAGAGATAGAGGTATTTACCATAATATTATATTAGTAGTAGTCATCACTATAATTCATGAAAAATATTCTTGCCAAAAAAGAGAGGATTTTGCTTTATTTTTCCCGTAGTAATCTAAGCTTTTGTCTTTTCCTTGTAAAGTTTGCTTATTTGAGAGTATTTTCAACCTAAGTCACATAAATTCGTCAATCATGTGCACAAATCACGATCTTGTGTGTGAATTGATGACTTAATGTGGGTGTGTAGATTCATTGCCCTTTAAGTTTTGTACTTTGCCTGAATCCTTGTGTAGCAATTAATTTGCCTTACTCCAAATGTTATTATGCAGATAGTATTCAATTTGTCTCACTCTAGCTGTCATTAGAAAAGGCAATTCTACATCACAAAAATGAAACTTAGATGACCCAGTGTAATTAGTGCACTGAGTGTCCAAGCTTATTTACTCAAAAATTAAGGGTCAGAATGTTTGTTGCTGAAAATCGAACGTCTGCCACTATATAAAATAAGAAATGTATTTACCACTGTGCCAATTAGCTCAATTGATATATTTATGCTGCTATCATTATATACTTATTTCGAGCTTTAGTTATTAAATATATATTTTATAAGAGCTGCATTGAGGATGCACCTGCACTAGGTATTTTCATACGCATGCACCCTGCACATGCATCCATACTGTGCAAGTGTGCATTTTTGACTTAGTTTTCAACACTACAAGTAGTGACTTTGAAGATAAAAAAAGTCTCTGCTTCTATCTAGTACTAATATGAGGTCCAATTTATTGATTTTTTATTCTCTTTTATTTATTTATTTATTTATTTTTTTAACTTTTAACTTGTCTAGTTGTAATTTGTAATAATGTTCAATGCATGAATGCTCAATAGGAAGTTTTTCATCGTATATGTCATGAATGCTTTTATATATGTTACCTTCAATTTGACTTTATGGATGCTTATTGGAAATGTTACTGAGTGAATAAAGTTCTTGTAGCTGGAAGCGTAGGTGGAACTGCTGAACTTGATCGGCCCTCCGGGTCTGGTAGCTCGGAGGAGACTGGATGCCCTTCACACAAGCGTCCTAGAAAAGATGATGGTCTTGGAGGTGGTGGTCTTTTTGACTTGAACTTGCCAGCGGAGGTGTAGAAAGAAATTGACTCACAAGGAGACGTTATATAAATACAAGTGTACAGTTCTAACATAAATTGTTCGCCTTCTTTGGTGGAATCAATTGTTTTGGATATCACAAGCAAATAGGGCCTATTTGTTGAGATTATTCAGAAAAGAAATTTGAAACGCTTCTTATCTTGCCTTTTGCTTTTGAAGCCCTGGCATTGTATATTAATTACATAGCCTTTGGCGGTTATGAATAATATATGTCTCTTGTTCAGACTTTTAAGCCTCTTTGAATACTAGGATGCTTTCATTCATATATGGAGTTTAGAAGTGAAGGTAACTTGGTTGAATTTTATTGCATACAGCTTTTCTTATGAATCAATTCTTTTTCCGGTTGGTTGCTCCGCCATGATTGCCAATTTCTGGAGGTACGAGTACCAGGCCAGTTTCTCTCTAATGAGTGACCGGGCATAGTATACTCTAGGAACTCATGTGGAGAAGAGCCTAAGCCTGATGTAATATTAGTTATGTTTAGCACTAATTCAGAGGTTTTGGAGTTTGTAGAATCTTTGTTTGGTTTTGGATTAAACAAAACTGCAGTAAGCCCTGGTCTTGTTTTTATGTTATTAAAGCCACAAGAAGTACGTCTGTCAATTTCCTCTGGTCATCCATAATTTTAGTTACTCGATGACAATGTTAAATTTTTTCAAAGGTCGTTTCAATCTGCGCTGGTCAGACAAATGTTTAGCATTACAGTTGAGTTCCAATAAGTTGGAATCTTGCCATCTGGGAAATAAAATTGCATGGTTTTTAAGGTTGAGGGTCATGCCAAAGCAGAAACTTCAACAGATTTCAAAATTTTTGTTTACTTCTGAAGCCTATCTACTTTTGGTTAATAATTATAGCCACTCGTTTAAAGACAGTTTGCTCACCTGAAAGGATTGCTTTTATTAGAATTATTATATCTTATATAGTAAAGACAAAGTTTTATTCTACCTTAATCTTATTACACCTAAGATTTACATGAGAGTAAGTTTCAATATATGTATTTATTTATTCATTATTAGAATAAGAACTTTTAAGAGTAAGATATAATTTTTAACTTTTGGGGGTGGGGTTTTATAAAAGGAGGAAAAAAGGTCTTGACTAGATTTCAGAGACACTGTTGGATTATCGGTTCTTTTAAGTAACGAATAGTGACCGGTCTTGGAGCATTCAAGTACTAATCAGAACAGTTGATTCTCAAGTTGAACATTGCAATCCAAAGTTCAAAACTTGTTTACTTCTCTTAAGGCGTTGCGAAAAGCTCTACCAGCACAAAAGCTTCAAAGTTGGTATGGCTTTATATAAAGCATATGTTACATTTGTATCGTTGTTGATGATATTGTCATTTGTCCTCTATCTACATGTCTTAGTTTCCACTTCCTTCTTTTTTTATCCCAATATTTTACTTTCAAATATCATATTTCTACAAAAGCTATGACCTAATTGTACGTCTTTTGATGCAATGCAAAAAAGGCTTCAAATTTGTGGGTTATTCTTCTGAGACAAGTCAAAAAAATTCTCACGAGCGATATGAATTGTTAACATCAATATAGCACTAACATACCGTCATGTCCCACCTGTGCAATTCTGATTTGAAAAGCATCTACTTGGACCAAATAAAAGGAAAATGCTACTTGCAACAATTTTATTCAAAATTACACATATAATACAATCTAAACTGTATTGGCTCCATTTATCTAAAATGCGAAGCTAGTTTGGTTCAGATTATGTTATGTGTATAATTATAAATGGAGTTGCAAATATACGATATTATTACAAGCAATAAAAAGGGACCATCTAATTCTGGATTTGAAATGGATATAACTAAGAACTCAATTGATTTTTGAACCACCAAATTTGGTGCACTTTTCAAGAACTTGTCTGTGTGATAAGTATCATTCATCAGTGTAGTTTCTTCTGTTTTGAAAGCACAGGTATGCTATCAATTAACGTATTTTGGATGTATCTTTTATTATGGCAATTTTACTGTGAGTGAACTTGTCAATTTCTGCTCCTGGTATGTGTAACATGTAATGCTGTTCTGGTAAATTCATTTAATTGTCTCGAAGCCAATTCTGACACTAACATACATGCATGAAATATAGCAGCCTGATTCTAGTTTCAAGCAATTCAACTTCATGGACTCAACAGCTTCAAGTCACAGGCGCTCCGACAGGTTTGGCTTGCATTAATCTTTCCCGCCTCAAACATGTTTCTGTTCCTTTTTTTTTTTTTCGTTAATCATAAAAAATCCTTCTGAGTTACTGGATTGAGAAGCTTCAGTTTCCATTCTAGTTTTTCCTACATTGCCATAGAATTGTCCTATGAGAGTTTTTTGATAGTTTTGCAGATTAATGGAGATTACGTTTTATGCCTCTGTAATCAAAACTAACAATTTGTTACCGTGAATGGCAGTATTAGGAGAGGCCTAGAAGATGAATTAGATAACATCCTTGAAGGTTCTTATCGACATAATATGGTATCTCTCTCTCCCACTGCCTCTCTTTTCTTGCTGCAGTTTATATTTTGTGAGCACCATGTATGAGATCTTTTAGCTCAGATTCTATTTATGCAGTAATTATATATTTGTGCAACTGCTGATGCTATTATTTAGTAATTTTTTTCTATGTATCATAAAATGGAAGTGGTGCAATAAAGGAAAGCAACAAATCCAAGAAAAGACAATACCATAACATGGATCTTCAACGACAAAAGAGTTACTAATCTCAACTGATTAAGCTGTCACTATATTAGATGGGTACAAATCCAAGGAAATGATATTTATTTTGGGATTGAATCTCATTCTATTTACTTCTCTGAAGATTCTGCAGCTTCAAAAACGATTACATCAACAATTTGTGGTACGGAGAGCATTGGAGAAAGCATTTTATCTGCTGTTCTCACAGGATCCTACCCTAGAAAATTCAATACCAGAGGTATCTATTTATTTACTTCCATGGATTTGATGTATTTTTATTTTATACTATTCAATTCAAGTTTATTTTATAATGAGTTTGGCTGGCATAGATAAGCCGATTGTCATATGCAGGGGAGGCTAATTGGAGGCAATGTTGTCGCCAAGAAAATTTATGCTACATCTCACTGCCACACCACCATGATTGCCATTGAAATAGTGTTGAAAATGTGCCTAAAAAACTGCCATTTGACCAAGTCTATAGGATTTTATTAAAATTGTTTTGAATTCTGTTTGGCTTAATATTAAGAAAGTTGTTATGCCTAAGAATAAAGGATAAGTTTGTTTTATATTCTGTTTAACTTAATATTAAGAAGGTTGTTAGTTATGCTTAAGAATAAGGGATAAATTATATTTCTGTTGAACTCTTGCTCTATATATAGAGCTATGCAATGAATATTAT
>JANHAO010007867.1:0-19778 GCA_026873985.1 Saraca asoca | reverse complement strand
AATAATTGAATTGCCATTAAAACGTAATATAATGTATGCAAACAATCATCTTATGATTGGCTTCTAGGGCATACACCAACAGATGGAATTTTCTAGCCTACCGGTCAAGCATATGATCAATTAAGGGTAGAGCAGTGGTCTTTTTTTATTTGTGTATTCAACTTATGGTAGTCAATGCATACATGCCAACCATTTTGAATTCTAGTTGGAACAAGCTCATTCTCTTGATTCTTCACCATAATGATCCCTAATTTCATTGGCATTACTTGAATAGGGCTAACTTATTTGCTATCTAAAATTAGGTAAATGATTCAACATCTAATAGTTTTAAGATATCTTTCTTGACTACTTCCATAATAAGGGGGTTTAATCTTCTTTAAGACTCTTTGGTTAGTTTGAAACCTTTCTTTAGCAGAATTCATGCATGCACATAGAAGGGTTAATGCCTTTGATGTTTGTTATGGTCCATCCTATTACTGACTTGTGACCTTTGAGCACTCTAATTAATTTTTTCTCTTATTCTGCAGTCAGGTTCTTGGCTATTATGATTGGAAGGTCTGCTCCCTCTCCTAAGTATGCATACTTTAGGTGTTTTGGTAATGATTTTAGTTCTAAAACTAATGCTTAGGCCACTGAGGTAGCAACTTGGTTAAAGGAGGATGAAAAATCTACAACTCTGGCAATTCTAGTTTCATCTGCAACTCTACAACTTCTACTATTTCTGTAATTTCTACCTCTAATTTAGTAAGGTTTTTAAGGTCAAATATATCATGCACTAAGGGATTAGACATATCAAGTGCAAATAGGGAATAATAATCATCAATAGCAGCATATTTCATTAAATAAAAGATGTTAAATTTCATTATATCACCATCAAATTCCATGGTTAATGTGCTAGCATATACATCTATTTTTGCTCTTGTAGTTTTCAGAAATGGTCTCCCTAAAATGATAGGGGATGAGTTTCTTGTTGAGAGATCATCAACCATATTCAAAATGTAAAAATTTGCTAGAAAAATGAAGTCATCCACCCTAACCAAAACATCCTCAACAACTCCTTCTGGATAAGCATTATACCTATATGCTAGCTAAATTATGACATCGGTTTCTTTTAATGAACCTAAATTCAAAGATGCATAAATAGAAAAAAGTATGACATTAATGGATGCACCTAAGTCTAGCATGGCATGTTCAAATCTGGTCTCACCAAAGACATAAGGAATGGTAAAGGTATCTAGATCCTTACATTTTTAGGGTATTTTTCTTTGAATGATAGCAAAAACAATTTCCCTTATGCTAATTTTTTTCATTACCTTTTAGTTTCCTTCTTACAGTGTATAGCTCCTTCAGGAACTTTGTATACCTCAGAATCTAGTTGATCATATCCAATAAGAGAATGTTCACTTCAACCCTTCTAAAAGTCTTTAGGATACCTCTATCTTGGTCTTCATTTTTATGCTTTGTCAATCTACTTAGAAATGGAGGGGTGGACAAATTGGTTAAGAGCTACTTATTAGATCAGAAATCTCTATCTCTTTTTAGTCTAAAACTGGTTGTTTGTCTTTAATCTCTACTTCCTTGCCACTTCTTAATAGTGTGGTAAATGTGTTTTCCCAATGGTTCATCACTGTTTGGGAGGGCAATTTGTTTGTAACCTAATTTTCTAAGTTAGTTATCATGGTTTCTACTATCTACATTCTGGTGTTGATATCCTAATACTATATATGACTAAGAACACATAAGAATAAATTAGTCAGTTCCCGACAACATCACCAAAATTTGATGATTGTTCAATCGACCACAAAAAGTACTGAATCATTAAAGCTAGCCAGCTAGAGTGAGTCAAAATCATGTACATAGAGATTAGTAATCTATTTTATATATATTAAAGTATGAAAAATGAGGGGTGTTAGCTACCTAATTACAAATAAGAACTGATTCAAATAGGTTGCATGCAAAGCAAAATAGAATTAGAAATGAAGGGAATTCAAATGTAGGAAGGCTCAATCCAAGGGCTCTTACAAACAATTCATTGACTCTATGGTCCCATTCCCATTTTGGCTACCTAGCCAAGATATTAATTAAGCCCAACACCTAATTAATCCTTATTATTTTCCCCCTAAATTGGCCAATTAAGCCCAACACTTAATTGATTCTTATTAATAAATCAGTTAAAGTCCAACGCTTGAATAAATTTACTAATAGCTTTAAGTTCTAAAAATACCAAGTTTAATTAATTTAATTATCCTAGTAGCAATCCAACTAAATATACTTAATTCCCTAGGAAAATTTACTTACCCTAGCACCCCAGTAGCAAATCAACTCCCCTTTTGCTACTTCAGCTAAATAGTCACAAACAACCATAAGTTGCCTATTAAAGTTTAGTTAGCATTAAATCGCAATGAATAATTAATTAATGGATCCTATTAACTAATTATCCAAGATAATTATATGTAGTAAAATCAAGGAATCAAGAAAATCAAAATAGAAATAAATTAAAATTAAGAACAAGTCTCACAATTAAGAAAGAACTGGTGTAGAAATTCTCTTAGATTGAAATGAGAGTTTGATTACACATTAATGGAAAATAAAATGCAAAAATTAAAAGAAGGAGTAAACTTAATTTAGGGCTAGAGTCTTACCCTAGCAAAGTTCCTCTCCTCCTCCAAGAGGCTCAGTATTCTATTTATAGGTTCAATGGACTACTTCTTGGTTAGGCTATTGATTAAGATTAGAAGGACTATTTTGATGTGACACTCTTCATATGAAATGTAGGTCCATCATTAGCTTTCCAATGGCCTTAGCCTTGAATAAAAATGTAATTCCTAGCTTAAGTTATAGGCTAAAAACCAAAATAGCTTTTCAAAGTAGTCCAACCCATAATAGATTTAAATGCTTAAGTTCACAACCATGTAATTAATTCAAAATAGTATATTTTGCCCTCAAGCCCCTCATCAAAGTTTTTGAGATGAATCTTAGCTATCCTATAGGCTTAAGTTTCCACCAAAATGATTTTTGGAGCTCCACTTATGATGAAAACACTAAAACTAGGTTTGGGTCACAAAATTGCACTTTGTTTCGGATTCCAAGATATGTTTGACCTCCAAAACAATTGAATTGGGCATTAGGATCTTCATGACATTTTTAACTCTTTCTCTTATCTTTCCAAGGACATAAGAATCACCTAAAATTGAGGTCCAAAACTCAATATATGCTTAAAAATTTGAAATGGCATAAATTTACCAAATAAATTCAATTAAGCACAAAAACTTAGCAAACCACAAAACCAACCTCAAGTATCCAATTAAGCACATAAATATAAAAAAAGATCAAGTCTAAAGGGATATAAATTGTATTCATTATCTTGTCATGCACAACTCAAGAAGAAAGCTAAGAAAGAAGATGTTCCAAGTTTTGAAGAATTAGAAGATTGAAGCTTTGAAAGCTTGGAAGTATCAAGAAAAGCCTAAGGACTTCATTGAGTATAGTTTTTCCTTTTAGGCTTAAAATTTCTTACAAAATGAAGTTTTTCATGATATAGAGCTTAAACATATTTTGCAAATTCTTAGCTAGCTCTATCATGCTTTCTCAAGATAGCCTTAGATTTAGTATAGGCTTAGGATTTGAAATTGTTGATGATGGAATCTAGTTCAAGGCCAAACTCTAGTCAACTGAGATCAATTCTTGAACCCCAAGCTGTTTTCTAGTTAATGAGATGAAAAATGAGGAAGAAATGGAGAGGAAGGAGAGTAATGGCGAATATTCTTTTTAACGTGGTTCAGCTAAATCCAGGTGGCCCCGAGTCCTACATCTATGATGAAGTTTTATTGATTTGAAGGAAATTTATAGAGCTTTGGCTTATTTTTACTTTAGTCTCTCTTTCCTTTTCTCCCCCCTTTTACAATGATCTCCTATTTTCTATTGATAGAGGAAGAAAGGTTACATGAAATGATTACAAGTTACAATTCTATTACATCAAGAAGTAAATGTAAAAGATAAAAAAACTCCTGCAATCTAGCTACTACAGGCTACTTTCTATGAGGTGGGCCCTTCTGGTCAGCTAAAATTAAGGCTTGGTGCAAGCTTATCTGAAGCTCTATCTCACAAAACTTATGGCCAAGACTGGGACTCCTTTTCATGAGTTCACATTTACTGCTTTAATGAGGACAAGCCTGCCTTTATCAAGGCGAGCTCATGTAGAAACGAACCATCAAGCATGTGAGCCGAGACCTCGCACTCTTATCCTCAGTGAGCTGAATATCCTTTGGACTTAACTTCTATCGAGCCTTCGGCCTACTTGCGTGAGATTGATTTTTACCCATAACATAAGCCCCCAAATCTTAGTTCGCTTTATGAACCGTGAGTTGTAATTTTTGCTGTTTGGTTAAAGTCCTTCCTCTACTGCGTTATCATTTCAGGCTTTCAATCTTTCATTTCCTCTAGCTCCGGCCATACTTCTTTTTTTGACTCTGCTTTCTAGCCATTGGTGTGGCAATCCATTCTTTCTTAGGATCATTTGATTGGGCATGGTCTTTTGTCTGCCGAGTCATTCACTGAACCTAAACTAGTTTATAAAGCCTAAGAAACTCTTCTTGCTTCTTCGTGATCAAGTGGATGTATCAGCTAAGACCTTAAATATCTTTGCTAGTTTGGCTTTCGATGAAGTACTAAGGCATACATGGCCTACTGCATGGGGCTTTGAGGCATGGATAGCCTACTCTACGTGGTTCCTATGGATAGCTCTTTATGCTAGCCATGGGGCAGATCTTATGCAAATCTTGAATTATTTCTTCACGACCTTATCATGATTTCCAGCCTTGCCAACCAGACTCCTACCCCTTTTTAAAGTGCACTAGGTCTGGTCCAAGAGGAATCACTGGCTTAGAAGAGATATAAGCAGGAGCAGTCGGGCTCGCTAGTCTTCTTAC
Source organism: Saraca asoca (assembly GCA_026873985.1). NCBI lineage: Eukaryota > Viridiplantae > Streptophyta > Magnoliopsida > Fabales > Fabaceae > Saraca > Saraca asoca. Next base: position 14,850 of record JANHAO010007867.1, on the reverse strand, counting down.
TGATGGGAGTTCATCTCCCAGTAGCTAGCTTTTTGCCTTCAACAATAGCTTTAGGCTCTTTTGGCTTTTGTTTCTATATTTCCCTCCTCTGATGTAAATTTAACCTCATTGGATGAGGCCTTTAGTGAGTGAGCTTCTCTGTGTAGCCCTTGAATGTTGTATTGGATGCTTTCATCCATTTCTGATGATGATGTAAATTGTCAAAAATTAATGAAATGCTTGTTTGGCCAATCGGCCATAACTTGTGTAATGAACTTTAGCATACAGTTGCCTTAATCAACGATAAGCAAGATTCAGATGGGTCACATGTGAGTTGTGCCTGGAAGGATCTCACTAGTGAGCTGAGAGTATTCATTCGCATGAGAGTTGTGATGAGTTTATAGCATCTTTGCACCTGTGTGAGCTTTTTCAAGTGCTTTGTATTATCTTTGCACCTCAGTGAGATAATGGCTATTCGCTGGGCAAGATTACTTTATCTATATTCGATAATCCATACCATAGCAATCTCGTTGCTTAGTCTTGTAGCAATCTTGTTGCTCAGTGAGGCAACAATCTCATTGCTTAGTCTTGCAGTAATCTTGTTACTCAGCGAGATAGCAATCTTGTTGCTCAGTGGCCATTGTAGAATTTGTCCTTGCTAGAAATCCCATTGGTTAGTCTCATGACAATCTCATTGCTTAGTGAAGCAACAATCTCATTGCCCAGTTCCACAGCAATCTTATTGCTTAACCTCACAGCAATCTTGTTTTTCGGTGAGATAGCAATCCTATTGCTCAGGCTAAGGGTTATACTCTTTTGCTTCCAGTTTACAGGATATGACTCATTTTGGATGTACTGACAGGGTAGGCTTCGTGCTGTCACACCCCCAGATGTATTTGCATGATGGCGAGATGAAAGCTTGTCACCAGTTTGGTAATGTTTCAGCCAATTGACAGTGAATAATATTGAATCAATAAGGAACATTTCTCTTTTTGTGCAATGTTTCACTGGATAATTTATTCAAAGATTTCAAAATTGTCATTGACCTTGGGAAACTAATACAAGATTAGAATATGGTTCTAATTGAGGGCTTTGGCTCTTAATCAGTGATTCTTGAGTTTACTAAGCTTGCCATTCTAACAGCTTCACCATATAATCTTGTAACTGGCCTCTTTTGATAAGGTCTTCTATGGCATCTCTCAATGCCCAGCACTCCAAGGTGGTGTGTCTGACCTTGTTGTGATAAGCGTAGAATTTGCTCAGGTCTCTAGGCCTGGAAAAATCTCTCATGGACTTGGGTATCCCAAAGTCTTCCTTATGCCTCTCCATGGCAAAAATCCTATCCTACGCATTTGATAGGATGTTGTAGCTTTCAAAGCGACCTTAAGGCTGAGGTCACTGAGGCTTTGCCTTCTTCATGAGCTGAGGACTGGGGTCGTGACTATGACTCTCATGGCTCATCTTTTTGCTCATGGTGGGACCATTGGTGTCTGCCCTTTACTTGGATTCCTTTATGCTAAATGTTTCCTGCCACCTTGTTTACTTGGCAGCTCACTCATAGAACTCAGCTAGATCTCAGATCGAGGACTTGTAAAGGCTTTTGTACAGCTTTTTGTCCTTGCGAAGCCCTACTGAGATTGTTGTCAAGATGCTCTCCTTCATGTGGTTTTCTACAGAGTTGGCTTCATGTCTGAACTTGGATATGTAATCTTTTAGTGATTCATCCTTGCACTGAAAGATCATTGCAAGATGACAGGGAGGCACAAGCTACCTTTTCAACGCCCAATACTAGTTGATGAATTTCTTTTAACATTCTTCCCAGCTATTAATGTTGCAAGCCAGGAGGCTTCTAAACCACTTGGGGTATACCTCACAATATGGCTAGGAAGACTCAGCACTTGACTAGGGGTTAACTATTTATAGATCCATTTGGACATTGAACGCGTCCAAATGATCACATGGGTCACTGTTTCCATCGTACAGTGGGATCGCGGGCACTTTAAGCTTTTGTGGGAGAGGTTGCATCTTGATCTCCATAGAGAATGGCAAGCTTTCCTCATAACAAGGTTGATTATCCTGAGACTAGGGCAATCCTCTAGCTATTTAAGCCTTTGGAGGACTTGCCTCATTATTGGATCCTGAGCTTCAGACTGAGGACCGGAGTTATCAGCTTGTTGCGAGCTCATATACACTGGTCGTGGTGGCTTTTGTGAGTCTCTTTCTGAGCTTCTTCACGCAACTACTAGAGCTGCGCTATGATTTCTTCTTGCCTTTGTGCATCCCAGGCTTGTGCTTGTGCTAGCACTTTGACAGTTTTAGCCAATCCTCTTACCATGCCCTTGAGCGATGGCTGAGGGGCTGCCGATTGAACGGTTGGAATGCTACAACTCCTGGTGACCCTTCCTCTTGTCATCGTAGTTAGGCAGAAAGATGATTTAGAAAACAAATGGGCCCTCCTTCTAGTGCCAAAATGTTGACGGTGGAATATGGTTTAAGGCCAAACTCCAGTCAACCGAGATCAGTTCTTGAACCCCAAGCTATTTTCTGGTTAATAAGATGAGAAAGGAAGAAGACAATGGAGAGGAAGGAGAGTAATGGCAAATAATGTTTTTAACATAGTTTGGCTAAATCCAGGCGGCACTAGATCCTATGTCCACGGTGAAGTTTTATTGATTTGAAGAAAAATTTACAAAGCTTTGGCTTAATTTTACTTCAGCCTCTCTTTCCTTTTCTCCCCCTTTTACAATGATCTCTTATTTTCTATTTATAGAGAAAGAAAGGCTACATAAAATGATTACAAATTACAATTCTGTTACATTAAGAAGTAAAAGACAAAAAAACTCCTACAATCAGACTATTGTAGGCGGGTGGGCCCTTTTGGTTGGCTGGAATTAAGGCTTGACACAAGCCTGTCTGGAGCTCCATCTCATGAAACTTGTGGTTGAGGCTGGGACACCTCTTCATGAGTTCACATATACTACTTTAGTGAGACAAGCCTGCCTTCATCAAAGTGAGCTTGTGCAGGAATGAATTGTTAAGCACGCGAGCCAGGACCTCGCACTCTTATCCTCAACGAGCTGAACATCCTTTGGGCTTAACTTCTACCAAGTCTTCGGCCAGCTTGGGCGAGACCCATTTTTACCCATAACAAAAATGTATAAAGGTTTATATTTCATTTGAATTTAGCTTAAAATTGAAACTAATTTTGGAAGCATTCGCCTTAAGAGTTTTTATAAAAAAATTTGAATTATTTCTCCAAAATCATTCCTAAATATTCTTGTTGATGGTGGATTTTGGTTATGGGCCAAACTCTAGTCAATGAAGGATTCTTTTGGGACTCAAGCTACAATTTGGTTCCAAATATAACAGATAAGTGAAAAAGGTAAGAAGAAGAGGAAGAGTAACAAGGAACACAGAGCTTTTAACGTGGTTTGGTCAAATCCGGACAGTACCAGACCCTATGTCTATGGTAATGTATTGATCTGGAATTATTTTTACAGAGTTTTGGTATGGTGGTTTTTTATATCTCTAAAGTTTATCTCCTTCCTTCTATTTATAGAAGAGAGGAGGTTACGATTGTGATTTTACATGCCTTAAATCTATTACATTAAACATTTATTGTACAAGACAAAATGGATTGACTAAACTCCTGCAAATCGACTTCTGCAGATTGCCTTATGCAAATGGGCCCCATGTGTCTGCTGGGCATGACATATGCTTGACCTCTACTTGATGAGCTCTTGGGTCAATGGCCACACATCTCAAGCCAGATCCTTCGGCCTGGCGAGCTATCGTTTCTATGGTAGCAAGGTCAAGCTTCTTCTCGTTGGAGCAAGCTCACATAGAAGAGATCATTAGAGGCACAAGCTGGAGCTTAGCATTCTGGGCATCTTGGCAAGCTAAGTTTTATGGTATTTGGGCCATTTGCCAGCCTATCAAGGGGGTTCCAAATTTCACCCATAATAATTCTTAAATAATTTATCAAATTTTTATAATTGGAATTATGGTTATTGGTTTAAATAATTACTTTGAAAATGTTTGAAATGAGACAACTCTTTAAAAAAAAAAAAAGAAAATCTAGCCATGTAATTTGAAACGACAAATTTGAATTGTGCTCGCAATTTTGATCATAGCTACAAGGCAAGTGTCAGAGAGTTTCTAAAAACCTAGCAATTTGAATTGAAATTTAAACTAGCTTTTGCAATTCTGATCGCATACCACTTAAGGATGCCAGAGAGTCTACATTTCAAGGAGATTCAAATTGGCATTTATATTATATTTTTGCGATTTGAATCGTAAGGTTTGGAACTAGTTAGTCATAATTCTAATCACAATTCAAATTTTGAATTTGTGATTTTGATCACAAAGGGACATTTTTGAAATAATGGTCATTTTATTCTGTATTGTTCTTACTTGCTATAAATATTCATTTTTCACACTTCTTTATTGCGAAATATTGATATCTTAGAGGCAAACTTTCATCATTTTAGGTGTGCTTCAATTCTTTATTTGATTTCTTCAATCAGAATTAGATTTGAATGAATCTATACCTGCAAAGCTTCATATTGTAATCTAAAATTCTAAGTTCTTTCAAATTTCTTTCATTTCATCTAATTTTTTTTAAGTATTCTAGAGCTAGCCAACCCTAGACTACAAAGAGTAGTTGAGCTATTTATTTTTCTTTTTTGAGTGGGTTTTTCAATTGTGGTTGAGTAATCATCGTAAAGGCTTCTCCATATACCTGTTTTAAATTTGCAGGGACAAGTCATCAATGGTTTAAAACTTGGTTGAGAGCTTGCAAGTGTATGTATGCCTTATAGATAGTTTTTTTAAAGAGGGATCACTATAAATCTGCATTTAAATATCTCTTCCCCTATCCTTTTTATTTTCCAGCAATTCATATTATGTTATTTATTCTGCTCTATTTTTACTAATAAAATTGTTTAGATATATTATATTTCAATGTTTATTTTGTTGCATAGATGTTGTCATGTTGGCATGCTTGAAAGAGTAGTATGCTTCTATATATGTGCTTATTGATACTTTACCTATGCATAATTGAATGAGTTGATTTGCCTAATTGCTTTGATTTGTTTTGTCTTATATGCAAATATTTTTATTAAACTATCTATGGCTTGTTTAAATTAAAATCATCATAAAACTTTTCAAAATTAGAAGATTTCAAAGAAAATGTTAAAAAAAATTGTGAAAATTTTAAAAACATCAAATTCACCCCTCTTAAATGTGGATTGCTTTGTCCTACAAAGAAGAATAAACATTCCAAGAGTAAGACAACAAAAACCATAAAAAGAGTGAAACAACTAGTCTCCTACCTGGTTCACCAATTCTTTTTATTTTTTATCTTTTTTTCTTTATGTCAAACTTTGTTCACCAACTGTAACTCACAAGCCCATTGCCATTTGTGGTCACCCAGCGACTGTATCAAAGCTAGCTTTTCATGGCCTTGTATGATCCTTTGCTAAGCTCTCACCAGAAATATAGTGAGCTCAGGCCCATTGCTCCCATCTGGGCTCAACATATACAAAGTCTCAGAATCACTTGAGCCCACTACGCGCTCAAAATGGGCCCGCATGTAGGCCAACTCTCCATGCGGCCCTTCAACCTGAGAATTCCCAGGAAGCACACCAGCACCCATGGACACAGCCCTGAGAAGCTCCATCACACCAAGATCTTCCTCCGTCGCTTGTCTCTTCACTCCATTACCACATTTCTTCCCGTTACAATACACCGTCCACACCGGCTCGTCGATCAACCTAGTCTTGTCCTTTTCCGACCGCTTCTCACATTCTAGGGCAATCCTAACCATTCCTGAGCCCATCTCTTTTTGTAACGTATTCGTTTGCATGGCTAGCTCAACAAACAACGAAGGGAGGCACCTAGGGTTTTCTTGAACTGAAAGTGTTACGCGGCCTTTTCGGTATCCGTATAAAGTGCCGGTGATCTTCGTGCTGGCGGGGTTCTTGGGGCCGATATCTGGAAGTCCAAGAGGGAATGCTGGGAGTTTGCATGCAGGAGTATTGATGACTGGGAAGGTGCGAGAGACGGAGCGGAAAACGCGGAAAACATTTCCTTTGTGCTTCTTTTTTTTGGACGTTTGGACTAGAGATGTTGGGAGTGGTGGCGGTGGAGGTGGCGCCGACGTGGAGGAGGAAGAGTTGCCGGATGAAGAGAGACGGCTTGTAGATCTGATTGGCTGATCCGCCATTGATGGAGGTTCACGAAATATGAAGAGAAGAGTGCCATGAGTGAGAGACAAAGGGCCAGGTTTGGAGTTTGGACGTCAAAGCCAGGTAAGGTCTTTGGGGCTTAAAATGGATATTTGGGAACTTGAATATTGCCCATGATCCTATTTCTTTGCATTTCTCCTTTTCTTGTGCTCATGAGTTGAGCATGTGCTATATATGCTTTAAATAGCAGACATTTGTAAGGTAAAATAAACACATACAATTTTAATCACACAGGTCAACTTGGTAATAATATCAAATTAAAAAATTTATTAGTTAATAAAAAGCAGGTTGGTGCTTAATTAGTAGGTCCGATACATCTATGTTTGGTCTGGATGATGATAGGTTTTGCTTCTTTAAAGCAAGTTGCTTTCTGCTTATGAACCAAGCATTGGCAGAACTCGGACACACTCTTTCTATGGCCTTGCTCTAATTCTTATGTTACATATGCTTTACAACTTACAAGTATGTCTATTTCGATGGTTTCTTTTCTTTTGTGTTTATTATTATTATTTTATTCCTTTTTTTTTTGTCAAGGGGGAAAAAGTAGCCTTGTTTGCAGAAGTATTATGTCGGTGAGCAGAAAAGCAACTGTTTGATGGTAAAATCCGGTCAATCCCAAAAGAAGTTTAGAAAACCCCAAACTATCGATTGAATACAAAATAAAGAGGAAGTAAGGAAGGACGAACAAGGAACACTAAAAGTTTTTTAACAAGGTTCGGCTAAAGTTAATCGACCCTTATGTCCACGATTATATTATTTTCAATCCTTTTGCTAAGCTTTTTTAGTATTTTGTCTGTGCCCCCTTTTTTACAATGATTTCAACCCCTTTTTATAGTGGTTAGGGTGTTACAATGTATTTTATAATAGAAATGAGTCATTAATTGGGTACATAACAATCAATAATGGATTTCTATTAAATGGGCAATTGAACAGATTTCTCCATGTTGTTGGCAAGGAAAACATGCTTTAAGCTAAGGGCTAGACCCCATCCTGAGAGCTGGGAGCTAAACCTTGTCCTAAGAGCTAGGGGCTAGACCCTGTCCTGAGAGTGGGGGTTTAGATCCCATCTTGAAAGCTGTGGGCTAGACTTCAACCTGAGAGTTGGGGGCTAGACCTTGTCCTAAGAGCTGGGGTTTGACCTCGACTTGAAAACTAGGGGCTATACCTCAACTTGACAGTTGGGTGCTGTTGCTTTGACCATAATTTTGGTTAAGCTGGGCCTTTATCAGCCAAGTCTATCTATTAAGCTTTTAGCAGCCCATTTGTATGCTTTCAAAAATACCCACAACATTGTCCCCCAACTCTGAATGCATTTTAAGGATGGGAGTTGTAACTTGCTAGTAAAAGCTAGCAGTTGCGATGCTGTCACTTAGACTTACGTTTCATTTCTTAAATGTTCACATGTACATTTACCTTGGTGAATAAGGTTTTTGATGAGTTGAATGCCCAGTATATCACAGATGATAACTCAAAATGTTGATGTGAATACGCCTTAGCTAGCAATCTTGTTACCCAGTAGGTTGTGCTACAGCAATCATGTTACTTAATAGGTCGCACTATAACAATCGTGTTGCTCAGTAGGTCGCATTACAATAATCATGTTGCTCAGTAGGTCATATGAAAGCTACGCTTCAGCTAGCATGCCGTGACAATGTATATTTACCAAGCATGACAATGTATATTTATTAGGTTAACCATGACAATGTATATTTGTCGATCATGATAATGTATATTTGTCAGGTTGAATGTCTAGTGGGTTGTGCCTCAGTTGGCAATGAATTTATTGCATGAGAGCTGCGCCTCAGCTAGCACGCCATGACAATGTATATTTATCAAGCACGACAATATATATATGTTAGGCTAACCATGATAATGTATATTTGTCAAGCCAAAAATGGCTCACTTCACTTTGGGGGAAGGCTTCAATTGGTACTTGTAATTTGGTATTGCCAGGCAAATATGTTTGCGATGATGTCATTTATGTTCATGTGTATGTTGAAGCTTTCTCAGCATCACGTAATAGTATCTTTGAGGTGTTTTAAAAGCATTTTTTCTTTTTTCTTTGTTTTTAATCATTTCTAGTGCTTGTTAGAGCTCAATTCTAGCTCTCATAATAATACCAAATTGACTTAATGGTTAAGATGAATTAGATGAGCAATCTGTAAGTGACATTTTCCAAGAGCCGCAGTGGCCTCTTCATGAAAGCTAGTGAGCTCTACACCCTTTGCACCACCGAACTCTGCATCATCATATTCTCCCCAGGCAAAAAGGTCTTCTCTTTTGGCCATCCAGATGTAGAGGTTGTGGTGGAGCACTACATGATCGGTGCTCCATGGTGCAACATGGTCTACAGCAAGCACATGTGCATCATTGAGGCCCACCACATTGCCATTGTGTGCGAGCTCAACACCATGCTCATGTCCAAAACCAAATCAATGTTGAGAAGAAACTCCCATGGGCTCGAAATATGGCTCATTGAGATGCGAACCTGGTGTTGGTGGGCCTAAGACCTTGATGAGCTATCCTAATAGCAACTCCTGTAGTTGCTAGAGGCCTTGGAATATTTCAAGTGCAAAGTCACTTGTGAGGTTAGAGATCTTCTGGCTCAAAATGATGCTGCTACTATTGTTGATAACTTACACCGTTTTCAGTATTTAGCAGACGGTGCGAGCCTGTCATTAAACCTAGTCTCATTGCATGGCCACTATGTGCAAGCTCAACACCACGTTCACATGTCTACAACCAAATCGATGTTGAGAAGAAGCTCTTCCGAGCTTGAAATACAGCTCGCTAAGATATGGACCCGATGTTGGTGAGCCCAAGCCATTGATAAGCTATCCCAGCAGCAACTCCTGCAACTGTTAAAGGCCTTGGAGCATCTCAAGTGCAAAGTCACTTACGAGGCCAGAGATCTTTTGGCTCCAATTACGATAGGGAGAATTGTTGTGACTCTTCCTTAAGTGAGGAACACCAGTAAGGCTTTACCAGTGGAGTCTATATGACCGTATGATGCTGTCTTAAATAAACTTCAGTGCAGAGATGACTAAAGAAGGTTCGACCGGTGGAGTCCATATGATCGAAGGTAAGTGGCAAAGCAGGAGATGTTATTGGTGTTGCTGGCCTTTTACTTGAGTTTCAGTAGAGAATGAAAGAGAGAAAGCTTTGTAAAGGTTTCCTTTTCTATCTCTTTTTAGAAGAAGCAAGCAGAAGAAGTTGGTTTCCTCCGCTGCTCTATGTGACATTCTGGTTGGTCATCTGGAGCGTCTGAACTCTTGGTTGTTCCTCCTCTAGCCATTATAGTTGAACAGTAAATCAAAGTGAGTGCAGTTTAGGGCTCTCTTTCTAATGCCAAAATGTTGATGGCGAAATCTGGTCAACCCCAAAAGAAGTTCAGAAAACCCCAAACTGTCGATTGAATACAAAATAAAGAGGAAGTAAGGGAGGAAGAACAAGGAACATCAGTAGTTTTCTAATGTGGTTCAGCTAAAGTCAATTGACTCCTATGTCAATGGTTATATTATTTTCAGTTCTTTTGCTAAAATTTTTCAGTATCTTATCTATGTCCCCCTTTTTTTACAATGATTTTAACCCCCTTTTTTAAAGGCTAGGGTGTTACAATGTATTCTATAATGGAAATGAGTCATTAATTAGGTACATAATGGTCAATAATGGATTTCTATTAAATGGGCAATTGAACAAATTTCTCCATGTTGCTAGTTAGGAAAACATGCTTTGAGCTACAAGCTAAACCTTGTCCTAAGAGTTGGGGGCTAGACCTCAACCTGAGAGCTGAGGGCTGCTGCTTTGACCTTAATCCTAGTTAAGTTGGGCCTTTATCATCTGGGCCCGTCTATTGAGCTTTTACCAACCCATTTGTATGGTTCCTAAAATACCCACAACATTAACTAACAGGATAATGGAAAGGGTTATCCTTGCACATGGACTTGAGAAAATTTGTATTCATATGATCCTTTTGAAAAATTTTGTATTCTTTAGTAATTTTTTCATTGAAATTTATATCTTTTATGTAAAAATAAAAAACTTTCGAAGAAGGAAAATTACACTCACTTATTATGAAATTTATTATAATTATACTTGCATTCCTTCTATTTTTAAAAATATACATCCACCTTCTTTATTTTTCTAAAGCAAAGAGGATGAGTGTATATTTAAAATAGAAAGAACGAATGTAAGTGTATATGAAAAAGGAAAATTAGTGTATATTTGTTAAATAAAAAGGGTGCAAATGTAATTACATTAAACTATAGGAAAAGTAAGTGTAATTTGTTTTTTTGAAAAATTTGTTATGCAACTTTAAATAATTGAATTACAATTTTTATATATTTGTTATATATATGATTCGTATACATTTATAATTTTTTATGAAAAATTACAAAATTTAGATAAAAAATTGCAACTTTTATAATTTTTATGTTAAACTTTTATAAAATTCACTGAATTTCAAAATATTAAGAGATGCATTACCTAATTAGAAAGAAAGAATACCAAGTACAAATCCTACACATAATGATTTTCGATCATTCCATTTCTAACATCATTGCTTATACAAGGAACCACAAAAAATTTCAAGTAATTTAGATTAGGGGTGATCACAAAGTAATTACTCTTAACTGATTGATTGAACTTGAAATTAGTTGGTTAAGAAATATTTAAATGTGCAGTTTAATTTGTAATGATTGGATTTTTGAAAAATTTATTGGGTTATGGTTAAAAGTGATTTAATGGTCCTTAATCTTGTAAACTCACACCTGATTGATAAACCACCAAATTTTAGTAAAATGATGCCATTTAATTAAGCAATTCTTTTCCAAATCCAACATCACATCACTCATGCTTATGGTTTAGGTCCATGTAGGTTACAAATGCTAAAATGGATAGAATTTATCTAATTTTTTACACTTTATTAAATGTAATTTTCCAATCCAATCAACTGATTGGAACCACTCACAATTGATCAAAATAGATGCCTATGATTGTAACTTCAATCAGAATTGAATTAAAATATTGTGTATACAGTTAGAGTTGGTCGATAAAGAAAAAATCGATTAATTAGTCTTAACCATTTATTATATACCTTTAATTTAAATTCTACATGTGAGAGTTAGGCCAGGACCCACAATGTGTAATTAGCATGCTCATAGGAAAGACTACAGTTTTCGATCAAGAAATTGGAAGCCCAAATTCTAAGGTGAAAAAGCCCAATATCAAAATTGTTTCAAAATCTTGCCAATAAAACTAGAGCAAAAAACTCTAGAGCATTAATTAACTAGTGAATTCTATGTGTCCTAAGGGTTCAAAAACCTTGGGTGATGTGGCACAATCTTTGATGTTGACAGTGAAATTAATGGATCACAGCTAATTAATGTGAGCAATAATTTTTAATTATTTGTTTAATTGCAAGGAGGAAATTGAAGTTAATGGAATCACAAATTGACCTCAATTCTCCCAATGTTCATTTTTGCTTCTTTTGCCATGGAGGATGTCGACATGGAGAAAGGGCCCAGTTGTGTTTGATGTGGTTTGAGTTACTCAAGCATAGGTAGGTGAGAGTGATCACATTGGGGGAGATGGAGCATTGTGGCGAAAACTGATTACTGATGGAGATCCAAATGTTGAGTTCATCAAAGCTTGTGATAGGCATCATGTTGATAAAATGTAGGTCAGATTCTATTTTTTTGTTCCTTTTTTTTTTTGGAGATAAAGAAGTCAAATGATTGCTAGGATTATAATTATTACATTATATTACTTTTCTAGACACTGAAATTTATCTACAATTCAAATTTTTCATTCAAATTTTTTTGTAATTCAGTTTTCATTTTGTTTTATAAATAGGTGCTTTATTACTTAATAAAATCTAGATTTTTGTAATATAAAAAAACATCTTATTCTTATTATCTTTGCATTTTGATTTTCTACATAACTAATAAATTGTCATTAGAGCTATATCTTGAACAACCTATAAGATTGAGTGGGCCCAAACACAATTCAACATTTATCATCTATCCTGCACAAACAAAAAGAAAAAAACCCAAAGCCTATTTAGAGTAAATTTAGAACCTTCATTAGTTGCTATTGCACCTCCGATATTTGATGAAATAAATTATTAAGTGTGTGCTATTAGAACGGAGGCCTATCTTGATGTCAATGAGCTATAGGAAGCTATTGAACAAGAATATAAAGTTCCACCCCCACTAGATAATCCAACCTTTACACAAATCAAAACTCAAAAAGAGAGGAAGCAAAAAAAAATCAAAAGCAAAAGTAACTTTGTTTGCAACTGTCTCACCCTCACCCACCATTTTTACTAGAATAATGACATTAAAAACAACCAAGGAAATTTAGGACTTCTTGAAGCAAGAATATGAAGGAAATGAAGGGATCAAAGGGATGCAAGTGTTGAATTTGATATGAGATTTTCAGATGTAGAAGATGAAAGAGTCAGAATCAGAAACAATCAAGGAATATTCTGATAGACTTTTTGGCATTGTCAACAAAGTAAGACTCCTAGGTACTAATTATTTCTAATTCTAGAATATTTCAAAAGATCTTCGTCACAATTCTTGAAAAAACTTGGGGCTATAATTACATCTTTGGAAAACTCAAGAGATCTGTCAAGTATCACTTTAGTAGAATTGTTGTATGCACTACAGGCATAAGAAAAAAAGAGGCTTCTAAGGCAAGAAGGATTTGTGAAGGGAGCTTTACAAGCCAAATCATGGAACAACAATGGTGGTAAGAATAAGAAAAGAAAAAGTAGAATCACAACAACATGCTTAGAGGCATTGGAAATAACAAAAACAATAATCAAAGCAATAATACTCAAAGCTTTCCACCTTGCTCCTATTGAAAAAAGAAACCAATCATTCACGAAAAAAAAAGTGTTAGTGGAGGCCAAATGTAAGATGTCACAAGTGTGGTTAGTTAGGGCACATGGAAAGAATATGCATGTCTCAATAACAACAAGAGGCTACTGAGGATTAACCTCAAGAGGAGTAGTTGTTTGTGGTATTATGCTTTGCCATTAATAACTCCATAAAAAGTTGGCTTATAGACAGTAGTTATGCAAACCACATGACATATGATCGACAGCTCTTCAAAGAGCCTAATAGAATTCCCATCTCTAAAGTTAGAATTGGAAATTAAGCACACATTGTAGTAAAAGGCAAAGGAACAATGGCTATTGAAGGCCACATAGGTTTAAAATTAATTTATGATGTTTTAAATGTTCCTAAAATTAATCTAAACCTTTTGAGTGTTGCCTAGTTATTGGAAAAGGCTATAAGGTGTTGTTTGAAGATAAAAATTGCATGATTAAAGATACAAAGGCAGAAAGGTGTTTAGAATTTAAATGAAAGGCAAAAGCTTTACCTTGGATTTGATGATAGAGGAGCAAGTTGTCATACAAAAAAAATAGCAATGTAGTGCTTTGGCATAAGAGATTGGGGCATTTCCATCATGCCATTCTATTCTTCATGAAGAAAAACAATCTTGTGGAAGGCCTGGTTGAATTAGAGGAAGAGCTTCTTATGTATGTTGCCTATCAATATGGGAAGTAGACAAGGCTCCCTTTTTCATAAAACAAGGCTTGGAGGGCTACACAAAAGCTACAATTAATACATATAGATATGAGAGGACCTATGAAAACACCATCATTGAATGGCAATGCATGCATTGAACACCATTGGGCTGCACCTTACACTCATCAACAAAATGGTGTTGTGGAGAGGAAAAATAGGACAATTATGGAAATGACTAGGTGCTTGCTTCATGACAAAGGGCCACCAAAGAAGTTTGGGGTTAAGGCTACAAACACAACAATCTTTCTATTAAACAAATTGTTAACAAAAGCTTTATAGAAATGGACTCTATTTGAAGCATGGTATGGCTACAAACCAAAGTTGCTTAATTTGATGACATTTGGTTACCTATGCTTTTCTTATATTCCTCAGGTTAAGAGAGACAAATTAGATAAGAAAGCAGAACCTAGGATCTTTGTAATTTATTGCTCAATTTTAAAGGCCTATAGAATTTACTTACCACAAAGCAACAAAGTCATTACCAGCAAGGACGTCCAATTCCTTGAATTAGACACTTGGAGCTAGGAGAATGTCAAGAAGCTTGAGTTCTAGAAGGAGAATAATGATATGGATGAAGAACCTATTAGAGGAAATAGATTATTCTCTAACATTTATCAAAGGTGTAATATTACTGTAATGGAGCCTACAAGATATGAAGAAGCTAAAAATGATAAAAACTGGATAACTTCTGCTGACGGTGAAATTCGGTCCGTACGGAGGAGACGAATCTCGGCCAACAAGTAGTGAGTTTCGAGAATCAATACCACTTCTAAAGTGTTGTGAAAGGTGAGCCGGGAGGAAGAGAGGCGGTGGTTTTTAACGTGGTTCGGCTAAATCCGGACGGTATCAGACGCTACGTCCACCGCGGAGATTTTATTAATATTCAATAATTTATAGAAGTTCTGCTTACTTCCCTTTGCTCCTCCCTCTTGCTAACAATATAAGCCTATTTATAGAGGAAGGAGAGGCTATACGCATTAATTACAAGCTACAGTTGTATCATATCAAATAAATGAGAAAAGACA